>CABHPP010133834.1:0-37769 GCA_902168425.1 Peromyscus attwateri
ACTTATGCAGCTTTATATGTTGAAGGATACCCTTAGATTCTTTCAATACAGAACAGTGACTGGGCATTTTAGATACATTCAAAGATACAGGCATAGACGGGTCACCACATTTCCATATAATACATATAATGCTATGGTTTTAGCAAAGGAAGTTTGAACATTCTGCTTTAATATGTCAAAGTATCCTCTTTCTCTAGATTTCTGAATAAGCAGAGCTGATATGGTCTATGTATTTCTTAAGAACAATTGTAGCATGATAGCTAATCATAACTATGTAGCCAATCACCTACCTTAGAGTTATATCTGTATCACGTAGCACCTGAGTGATCTTGCAAATATTAAGACACTGCTTTGGCTATCTGATTTCTCATGTTAAAATGGAGATCCAATGTATCCTATAGGATTGTTGACAAAATACATACGTACATATTAATATTCAGTGACTTCACTTATATCAGTGTTTGAGGGTGATCAAACACAAGAGCATCTTTTACTGTCATTATGCTGAGGAGAACAATGGGCAAGATAAGTCCATAGGCTTGAACAGTGTCTCCTTAAGCCACAACACTAGCTTTTGTAATAGTTCCCATCATTTTTTCTTGATTTTAATCATTTTAGGATTTAATTCAAGTCCTATTTGTCTTATAGCTTGTATCTGAGGCTGTTCCTGCTTTATCTCAACCAATTGTCATTGGTTTCAGAATTTAACTATGGTTTCTGTGATTCTTTATATTTCAATTTTATTATGGTATAACTATTAGCATTATTTAAAAATTTTAGATATTGTGGTCCCACTCTAGATTAGAATCAAGGGCCTTGCTGAGGTACTTAGAATATGAGGGAATATCCTTCATAATTGGAAGTAGAGCCTTGACAGAAGAGTCAATATAGTACCTCATGCTTCTTTGACTATGGGACATGGTGAGGAGGGCATGTCTATGATAAAAATGCCATCAGAAAGCACAGAATCTGCTGGAACTTGAAGTTGGATTTCCAAGTCTGAAGAACTGGAAAGAATACATATTTATTGATTGTAATATACCAAGTTTATGATATCCTTGTTAAAGCCAGTCAAAAGGTACTTAATCTTCAGAGAGTTATTAGCAGACTCAGTAAATATCTCCTCAGTTTCTTTTGCTTTGGAATGTGTCTGTGTTACATGCTTGGGACACTTGGCTGTTTGTTGACCCAATAAGCAAATCACTAATAAAACTAGGTCGAGGCCACAGTGATCTTGTCAGAGATAGAATGCCTTATTTCTCTCTAAGTAGGTGCATGCAAGTCTAGGAAAAGAAGTTAAGAGGGTTGAAGGTTTACTGCACTTATGCTGGGGGCCTTTATGCTCCATGAGAGCTTAATGTATTATAGGGGTCTAGTTTATGACTCACTAGTAAGTAGGTTGGTGTTGTTCTAATACATAGGGAACATAATACCCAAAGTCATGCTTTTTCCATAACCAGAGGACCTAGGTGCTAACAGGAGTAAACTGCTGTGTGACCTTGGTCAGCTGACCTAAATAGTTATTTTATCTTATTACATCTTTAAAAAGAAGGATGTTCACATTTTCTACATAAGTTATTCTCTGGGTACAACACACTTGTATATAGACATTAGAACGGGGCTTACCTCTGGCATGGCTTTCTGCACTAATTAAGAGATATAGTATGAATAAAATTGTTAGCCCTGCATCCATCTCAGGAACTGTGGAAGAAGTGCCATGGTGATGACCCTAGCGCCCCATCTGGTACAGACTTGTACAGGCCCCTTTACGTTCTTCCATAGTCTCTGTGAGTTCATGTTACTGCTGTGTTCAAGGGGCCTTATTTCCTTGGTGTCCTCTAACCCCTCTGACTCTTACAGTCTTTCCACATCTCCTTTCAAAGGATTCTCTGCACCTTGAGGAGAGGGATTTGATGGGGCCACCCCATTTAGGACTGAGTATTCCAAGGTCTCTCACTCCCTGCTCATTGTCCAGCTGTGAGTCTCTGTATTTGTTCTCATTTGCTGCAAGAGGAAGCTTCTCTCAGGACAGCCAAGCAAGGTCCTGACTTATAAGTATAGCAGAATGTCCTTAGGAGCTTTTTTATGACAACATTCTTTTAACAGAACAGTAGTATTTGGTTTTCTCCTAGTTCCCTCAGTTATCTAGTCCCAGTTCTTGGCCATCCCAGCAGTGTCAGGGATGGGTTCCATCTCATGGAGTGGGCCTTAAATCCCATCAGACATTGGTTGGTCACTCCCATAAGCTTTGTGCTGCTCATTTGAACAAAGTGGCAGGCTACAGAATGGGAAAAGACTTTTACTAACTACATATCCAATAAAGGGCTAATATTTAAAATATACAAAGAAATAAAAAATAGCACATAAAGAAAACAACCCAATTAAAAATGGAGTACAAATCTAAACAAAGAATTCTCAAAAGAGGAAACACAAATGGCTGAGAAACACTAAAAGAAATGTTCAGTATCCTTAGTCATCTAGAAAATGCATATCAAAACTACTTTGAAATTTCATCTAACACCTGTCAGAATGACCAAGATCAAGAAAACAAATGACAGCTAATGCTGGTGAGGATGCAAAGTGAGGGGAAAACTCCTCCATTGCGCTTGAGATTGCAAATTTGTAAATTGCTGTGGAAATCAGTGTGGCAGTCCCTCAGGAGCCAGGACCTAGATCTGTCTCAATATTCAGCCATATTACTATTGGGCACATACTCAAAGGATCTTTATTCTACTAGAGAGATATTATGTTTATTGCTGCTCTATTCATAATAGCCCAAAGTTGGAAACAGCATAGCTGTTCATCAATAGATAAATGGATAAAGAAAATGTGGTTCATTTATACAATGGAATATTGCTGAGCTGTTAAGAAAATGAAATCATGAAATTTGCAGGTACATGGATGGAGCTAGAAAAAAATTATTATCCTAAGTGAGGAAACCCAGACACCAAAAGACAAATATAGTATGTACCCATTTATATGTGGATGTTAGCTGTTAAATCTTTGATAAGCAAGTGACAATACATATAAACACAGAGGTTAAGAGTAAGGAAATAGGAATAGTAAGAAATAGTAAGGAAATGTTATGCAGACACTAAGAGACCACGGATGCCAATCTAGACTATTATATCCAGCAAAACTCTCAATCACCATAGGCAGAGTAAACAAAATATTCCATGATAAAACCAGATTTAATCAATACCTATCCACAAACCCAGCCTTACAGAAAGCATTAGAAGGAAAAATCCAACCTAAAGAAGGAAGATGAAGTCCTCAATACAGTCTGAAGAGGATGATTTTGTTCCAGAGCTACATAGAAATGTTCACCCCCGAGAGAGGCCCGATTGGGAAGAAACACTTAGTGCAATGATAAACCAGTTTCATATATACGTATATAGTATATGTAAGTAAAGGTGACTGAAGAATTACTCACAGGAAAATAGTACAGTATGTTTTGTTGCTTTGTATGTTTATTGAGTAGATGTTTCCAGGTACTGTTTTAGATGCTGTAGGTAGAGAGGTAGAATATAATGTGAAATAACCATTGCTGGCTGTATGAAAAGACTACAGATGGCCTTTGTGAGAAGGTGAGATATGAGCAGACACTGGAGAGAGTAAAGGAGCAATAGTATGTTTATCTGGGAACACATTAGGTAATGGAAGAACAAGTTAAATAAAGGCTATATCATAGAATTAAAAAAAATAAATAAATAAATTAATGCACAAAAGAACTGAGTAGCTGCCTTGTCAAAATGACAGAAATGGTGGCCAAGTTTATGAATAAGTGTTCAGTGTCAATTGTTGTCAGGGAAATGCAAATCAAAATCACAATGGATTATCAGGGTACCTGTGTTACCTAGCAAGGAAACTGAATAGAAGCAACAACATGATGTCATTGGTAGGAATGTAAATAGTTTTACCCACTGTAGAAAACTGTATGTTGATTCCTAAAAGAGAAAAAAAATGTGGAACTATAATATATATGACTGAGCAGCACCACATATGCTTATATAGCCCAAGGATTTGTTTTTTCACAGTTGTTGTGTGATATTCTGTTTGTGTTCTGAAAAATAAAGCTTGCCTTGAGATCAAAAAAAAAAAAAAAGAGTAAGGAAATAGGAAGATGAGTAGATCAACGTAGGAAGGAGAAATAGAATAGTTGGTATATTTGTTTTTGAGCCCATATAAATGAGACTAAATATCATCTTATGAAAAAAATGATTCCATTGTTCAGAATCATGGGTCTCCACCACTACATTACTGCTCATAACTGGAAAATAATTTCATCCATTCTCTGGTCATCTCTGTCATCCACTAAACTATCTCTCCATATCTGCCATTATTTGCCTCCTCAGAGCTTTCTTGAAAAAGTCCATTACTTCTCATTCTAATGTTAAATGTTTCTGTATACATAGTCTTGAAAATCACTGCCTGTTTGGATACTGTTCAGAACCATATTGCAATTCTAATCTGTCCTCTATTTCTAGTCATTTATCTCCTTTGGTGTTCATTTTTAGAACAGTTTGGTTCCTAGATCACGGGTTATTTTACAGTGGTTGATTTTTGCTCATTGTCTTCACCCTTATGGAATGTGTTGGAAAGAAGCCCTCACATTGGTACATGTGCACACGTAAGGCAGTTAAATTTCATGTCTTTGTTCTTTACATTCCATAGGTAGATCAATGACAGGAGAGTGATACAAACCACTCAGATGAGTGAGTTTTGGTGTGCCAACATGAGGAGGAAAATGCAGCAGAACCTGAGTTGGAGATGGTGGTTTTGAAAAAGAAATGTCCTTTGTTTCCTTCAGATATTTTGGACAATCAATTGACATTCTAAAATATCAATTCACAAATGCGTAGGTAAGCAGAAACAAAACCCTGGGGATTTTTCTCTATCCTTGTTTTCTATCTCTATTAAAAAGCCTTGTAAGGATTTAATCAAAATATTCGATGTAAATATTTTATAAAGACTTTACAAAAGTGAGTTTTGCTTAGGATAAAGAAAGAGAAACCATGGCCATTATGACTTATTCCAAAAGTTGAGGGGAAGGGTAAATAATGACATCATGGCTAAGGGTGATTGCTGGACAACATTTTTTTAAAAATAGTTTTCTATTTGCCTGTGTGAATCAGAATCACTCATGTGCTCAGTAAAATGAATACAAGTTACTGATTTAAATAAAAGTTATGCTTAGATATGCCCCAGATGCTACATTTAAAAAATACCCATGAGGATTTTAATGTTATAAACCAAGCAGCCCTAAAAATCTATATTCACTTGCAAAGTCTGTCTGACTTCCATTTTCAGGTTATTCAACTGCAACAGGGCAGTGCCCCTCTGTACATTGGAGGACTAAAGAAGATGTAGTCCAAGCACTGAAAGGAGTGTCCACACATATAGCATCTCATTAAATATGCACACTGAAAATAATCCTGCTAGTTCTTTTCTTCTGCGACATTCCATGCCATACATCAGAGGACAGACAGACAGAGATGGATGCAGCTGAATCTATGCACTGACTGAATGAGGGGAGAATTTGCTTGTAGTGCATTTTACTAATGCCTGGTCCACACTCTACATTCAATAGCTTTTGAGTTAAGTGAGCCAATGTATCCTGGTGTTTTAACTGAACAGCAGAGGTAATTATATAAACAATTCAGCAAAGTATACCAAAATACTATTATAACAAAAGTTTCTCAATTCTATTTTATTTCACATTGCTATTTTGTCATTATACCATTGAATTTCATTTTATTTTTCCCTTTCTCTATATTCCTCACTGTGGCTTCATTGCTGTTGATTCTTGGCTTTATCAGTATTTGTACTGTCTCCCATTTTATGTAGAGATTTCCTTAACTTGCCTGTTTCCCTCTGCCTGACATTGATTAAAAACAATTTTATGCAGTTACTAATATCTACCTTCAGTCCATGAGTGTTTTCTACACCATTAAATATAAATTAAATGCAAAATACTGAAGTTTATCATTTGCTTGCATCTCTAGGTTTTGAGCAAGTTTGAAAATTTGCAAAGGATTTTATAAAAAATAACCATATAGGCATACTTTCCAATAATATACTTGGGGATAGTTTTGTACAACCTACCTGTGTACTATAAGGAGAGACAGTGATAGAGAGAGGAAAAAGTAAAAGACACAGAGAGAATTTACATGAAGCAAATGGAATGATTTGTATTAATACTAATCAGTGATGAAATTATTCCAAGGGAAATAATTTTTGAATGGGAATATAGAAAAAAACATAAACCAATATGGGAACTTTTGTTATATATATAAACTAACATTTTAGTATAACAAAGTGGTAGATGCTGACCTATAAGTAGGTATTTTCATGACACAGTGCTAGAATGCCTCCATTTGCAGATCAGATGACAAAAGTGATGGGTCAGAGAAGCTCTGTGAAGGCATGGAGCCAAGGCAGACCATCATGCCTAGGCTTCTGATTCTCACACTGGGGCTACCCATTTTCTTCTCTGCTAGAACTTTTGATTTTTTTTTTTGCCTACCTAGAGTCTTGCTCTGTTGTTAAGAGTACCTCAGTCTATCTTTGGACTCCTTTTAAGGCTCACTGATGAAAGGTTTGGTATGGCTGCCAACTGAGTTTTTTAACCCCTCAATACAAAAAGATCTGTTCATGATCTGAGATAAATCAAACTCTTTCTCCCTTCTTTTATCTTGATTGGAGAAACACAAAGACTGAAATGACGAGAGAACCTGAGGAGATCAGCAGAGGAGACTCCATTTCTTTCTGGTTTTGAAGTACCTGGAGTACCTCTGGTTTTTGATCTCCTACCGTCTGTTTTTCATTAATTTTTTTTCAGTTCTCTGAAGTAGTAGATTATGCCCAAGGATTATGATGTCACAGGTTATATACTGATCAACTTCAGAGGGAACTACCTCAAGCCAAAGCAGCCTGACACTCCCATCCTACACATATAATCCATGATTTTAAATGAGTTATGGCTAGCAACCACTGCTTGTAATAAAGAATCTGTAATCAATGATCCAGGGTACAGTGGTAATTATTAATTGTCAGGTGTTCCTCCAAAATGTCTACATTAAAGGTTTAATAATGTGACTGTGTTGTAGACAGGGGACTTACTTAGGTAATTAATGTTAAATGAGTCATTTGTATGGTTATGAATCTTAATACATTAGAGTCCATAAGGAAAGGAACAACAAGAAAGATTGCTCTTTTAGACCAGGCACATGGAGAAAATACCAGGGAATGATACAGTGAAGATACATCTAAATGCAAGATAAAATACCTTAGCAGACACCAGTTTTTGATAATACCTTGACTATTGTCTTCCACAATTGTGAGAAAATACATTTCTGTTGTTTAAGCCATGTGGGCTATAGACTTTGTTTGTGGCCATGATATCAACAAACAGATGTCAGTAGTCTGAACTGAGGTGATGCTGTTACATGTATCTCAGAAATAGCTAACAAATATATAAGTGTCTTTGGAATGGGAAAAAACTGGAAGAGACATTTTTATTCATGTCTTTAATTCATCTGCTTGTAAAATGCCTAAAGTGTCTTGAAATGATGGTTGGTAGACATGAATGCTAAACATGATCATTGTGAGTCTAAGATACAAGTGAAAAACATACTGGAAGTTGGAGGAAAGAATATTTTTATAATGTAGAAAGTAACTTTGATGCACTGTGCACTTGTAATAATGTTTTGTGGAAGGCTGAACTTGCATCCTTGAGGTTTTAAGAAAGTGGTCTCTTATTGTGTATAGTAAACAGCAGAAGGACAGAGATAAATGTAAAGAACTATCAAGCAAAATAAACTGAATTTGATTTGAAAATGTTACCATCTGTCCATATTGCAAAACTCAGAACATGTGTTCTTTTGAGAACAAGATGTAACTGAACTGTTACTCCACAGTGAGACCACTCTAGGAGTTGATCAGCCAGTTGGCAGAAGCCAGGTGTGCAAGTGGATTTCTGGCAGCTGAGACATTGCCAGTTAGGATTGAAGGAAAGAGAAAACAGATGAAATAAAGGAAGACTTTCAGATCCCTGGAGTTCTACAAAATGGAACAGCATAGCTACAGGGATCTACACAGGTCCTCTTTGGTGGTCTCGGGAAGACAATCAGCCAAAATTAATGATGTATAAGAAGCCATATTAAAACCCAATACTTGGTAAGGGAAGTGGTTTCAGGGTGAAATAGCCCCTCTAGGCTCACACGTGGACACGTGGTTCTCAGCTAGTTGTGTTCTTTAGGAAGATGAGGAGCTACACAGGAGGAAGTGGTTCCCTAGAGACAGGCCTTGAGCTTCATTGTTGAGCCCCACATCCTGTTCATTCTCTGCTCAATTGACTGAAGATGTGATGTGACCAGCCAGTGTTCTGCCCCTACTGCCATGCTGTCACTACCTGCCCCATTGCCACCGATTTCCTACCACAATTGGCTAGACTCTGGAACTGCAAGCCAAAATAAACATTCTCCCTTAAGGTTTTTTTTTTTTTATTTTTTTTTCCATAGTAACAAGAAAGTGCCTAGTACAGTAAACTAGCCAAAAAAGTAAAGTAAAACCAGGTTTGAATGGGAATAAACTGTTTGGGTGGATAAAGCTGTTCTTAGAAGTCATAGGTTGTTAAATGAAAGTATCAATGTGAGCCATAGGTTACCTCCATAGGAGTTGTTATCATGAGAAATCCTGAAGCTAGTACATACCTGCTCTTGATTGCCCTTAAGAACTAGTTGGTAAGACACTCTTGTTGAGGGTATCACATACCTTGATCCCAGGAAAGAAATCAAACTGGAGTTGGGACAACAGCTTCCACTCTGCTGAGTAGCCATTGCTAGAAGTTGTATGTAAATTGTGGGAGGAGAATTGCCGTTGATGCTGTTACCCAGTTCTGGACCCCATTTGCAGCAATGTCCTACCAGGCCTGATGAGCCCACTGGGACAGTATTGACCAGTCTGTTATGATAGTAACCAGCTCTTCTCTGATTGAATTCGATACCTAGTCCACAGAAGGGAATTCACATCTGGTACTTCACATCTGGTCAAAAGCCCATAGGTAGGGAGGTGGCAGACTCTAGTGAAGAAGCTGTGGCTCTTAGTTTGAAGGTCGTCAAGCTGTGCTTGTCAAACTGCCTTCTAGTTAACTATGTTTATATCCATAGAATTATGCTGCTACGTGCGCTGGTCAGAGAAGCTACCTTTCTGCAATGGTCAGTGGCCACTCCAGAGACTTACAAGTAGTCAAAGTAGGGAGAGTAAATGAATTTGAATACCTAGCCATGAGTTGTCCATTACACTCCCTCAGTGGCTTAGGGACACATCACAGAAGAAGGTGTAGAAAGATTCTAATTATAGGATAATTATAGAATTATAGGATGCAAAGGGAGTGGAAAGGAATGCTGATTATAGATAGGACATGATTGTTGCACTCTGGAACTCACAATAAAGGTGATTTGCATGCACAGGACTGGGTCTGTCACCACCTTGTTACAGAGAAGGGAGGAGATTGTGGAGCTATATTCTTCCTTAAATATTTCTATGCAAATAAGAGTTGATAGGAAAGGAGACATCTTCTTCAATGGGGTAGCCTTAGGTAAGGTTCACAGACTTTGGGTTAAAAAAGTCTTACCTATGCTCTTATAAACAACTCTAACGGAACCTAGAAGTTCATATAAAAAATAGACATGAAAGTAGAAAATGGATTAGTTGAAAATAGAAAGGGGGCTAAGTGAATTGGAAAGGAAACACAGAAGGATAATGGGAATGGGTTAATACAATCTAAATATGTTATGTGCATGCACTAAAATGCTGTGATGAAGTTCATTGTTATGTGTGGCTAATAGATGCTAATAAAAGCATTTAAAGTGGCAAATAGTGACTTATGAAATGACTCAGAACTGACCAGAGATGCCCTCTCCCAAGAGGTCAGGGTGAAAGGCTGTGTCCCCTTTGGTTTAACAGGGTGGTTCCTGCTTATGACCTCAGCAAATCAGGATGTCCCTGAAAATTGTCTCAAGGACAATTTTATGTCCAGAGATGCAAGATAGGGGCAGCTCAATGCCATGCAACCTAAGTTGCCTCATCACTGGGCCTGAAGGGTGAAGAGACACACACACACACAAAAGACTTTTCCTTAAGCCTAAAGATTTAATGAGATTTTTCTTTCTCTGTTTGTTCTCTGGTAGGAGCTTTTGTGTCTTTCTTCTTTCTGTAAGAAAAGCATGTTGATGCTGTACCTATCCACCATTGTATTTTGGAAGAATAAAACTTGGGTGGTTTCACAGATTCACAGCTAGAAAAGAATTTTTCCTGAAGATGAATCACAGTGCAATTATCACCCACATTTCGATAAATTTTTGAACTTGAAATTATGTATTTAAGTAGTTAAAATTAGGGGGGGGGGACAGAGGACTAAGGTGAATAATTTTATGTAAAGACATAAATTTGGGGAAGCCACAATTTAGTGCCCTAAATCGAGTTGTAACCCCACTATTCATATGTTCAAGCTCCCAGTATGACTGTATTTGGAGACAGGTCCTTTAGGGAAGCAATTACAATAAAACAAGGTTCTGCTGGTAGGGCCTTCTCGAGTAGAGCTAGCATCCTTACTACAGGAAGTGATGTGCTGACTTCTTTACTTTGTACACACAGGGTAAGGGCAGTGTTGAGTCTGTAAGAAATTTGTTCTGTAATCCCAGGAGCAGAGGCTTCCCTGAATCCAACTCCAATGTTACCTTCAACCTAGACACTGAGCCTACAGATTTGTAAAAAAAAAAATAATTTCTGCTCTTCTAGCTTCCAATTTTGAGGTGTTTAGATTAGCCACAAAGACTAACATAATAGCATTGAATACCTGATATTGAAAATCAGAGTGATAGGTTCAGGAAAGGTAGTGACATGAAATTACTATCCAGAAATGAACTCTATGTGGAGACAAAGCTTTGTGACTATGGGAGTCATGATTAGGTCTTAACATGGGAAAGCATTATAAACATTATATAAACAGTAGAAAAGTTTGCTTAAATGTAGCAGGATTCTTAGAAGGTCATATTAATAAAAACAAACCTGGAGCAAGGTATTGGGGTGAATGCTGGAAGATCAGAGAAGCAGAACAAGCCACAGCTACCTCCCCTTGCCAATTCCTCAGCTGATCCTGTTTCCTCAGACTGGATACCTCTCAGCTGAACTGTGCTGCTAGAAGCCTAAAAGCTTAACCAGCCAAAAGTTTAACCAGCCAAATGCTGCTAGTTTCTGATCTTCACGCCTTATATATTTTTCTGCTTTCTGCCATCACTCCCTGGGTTTAAAGGCGTGTGTCACCATGCCTGGCTGTTTCTAGTGTGGCCTTGAACTCACAGATATCCAGAGGGATTTCTGCCTCTGGAATGCTAGGATTAAAGGTGTGTGTGCCACCATTTTCTAGCCTCTGTATCTAGTGGCTGTTCTGTTCTTTGACCCCAGATAAGTTTATTAGGGTGCACAATATTTTGGGGAACACAATACCACCACACTTAAAGTAAAAGAATAAAGAGTCAAAGAGATAGACACTAAGGCAGGGCAATGATCAAGCTTACAGAGAAGTCCCTGAATAAAAGGGATATTCTGGCTCTATAACTTTTGAGGGATTGACAGGAAGTTCCACACCATGTCATTTAGTCTACATGACTTCACTACATGGTGCTAGGAAGATCCATGCATGTCTTTTGTAGCTTTTAGGGTGAGGTACTTTGAGACCATAACATAGCAGGACTTCTTAACTCCCTGTCTCAGAGAGTGGTGAGGGATGTGCACTTATATTTCCAGGGTGCGGATCTCAGTTGCTCTCTTAAAGTGACAGGCATCTCAAGATGACAGACCCATAATCTAACACTGTCATGCCTTTTTATGAAAAAAAAAGAGAAATGATTTTTGATAAAATGAAAGTAGAGTTGGTGACTCGAGGGACAATGGACAATTGACTTCAATCTCTGACTTCTTTAAGCTGGCTTGAAGATTAACAGGACTGGAGCTGGGGCCTCTTTGTCTCCTAGCACTCGATTACTCAGGTCTTGATCTCTGGAGCAGAGACTGGAATTTAGATTTGTGAAGTAGGAGGGCGTCATCCATATAAGTCTATGGCACATGTTGGATAGTGGTCTGGGCGTACCGCTATTCCCAATACTAGACAGGAGTGTACATCTATAAGAATCAAAACAATTATTTAAGGAATAATCACAGGTATAGGACAGGAGGTCCATGAAGAGGTTTGAAAGTCATTTTGAGATGAATTTGTTAAGAGGAGGGGTGAGGTAAATAGAATTAATGGCAAAGTAGGCACTCAGAATGGTATGCCTTTTGATATGTACAACGGGTTAAGGGAGGCTGTGGAAATGGCATCAGAAGGAAAGATGGGTTAAATAGGATTGTAATAACTATCTTTAAAATTAAACCCAATAAGCAGTTTTGGAGTTCCTGTCACAAGGATTTTAACTAGCACACAGAGGCAGGTAATGGATTGTCCAAGATAACCTAAGATATAATTTCTGCTTTGGATCATAATATTGTAACTCCACATAGCTGTTGTCATTAGTTGTTGGTATACTACTAACCTTGGTTGATAGTTCTCCTGCTGACCAAATGTAATTATCTGTCCCATGTCACTGGGAAGAAAACCTATCCTGTGATCTGACAAGGATGAGGCTGAGCAGACATGAAGGCAGATCTTTAGAAGAGATAAATTATTACATAAAGCTATTATGAAATAAAGCCATTCATCATATTAATATATTGGTCATCATAATCTGGCCTGACTTCTGTGTTGTCTTCTATTTTGAAATGATACTTTATGTGTGATATCATAGAAGTATTATATTTAACATTAAAATAATTAAATCTAGAGAAGCAGATGAAGGAAACAGATATTTTAATTTAGATGAGAAGAGTTCATTTACATCTTTAGAAATCTCCATTATAGTAAATAGAGTTAAAGTTAGAGGAATGTTCTTATTGGTTGGACCCATGTGGTTTAATGATATAGGAGATTGGAAAGAGCAAGGAGGTACATCAAAAACATAATTAAAGTGAGGATAAAATGTCTTTTTTACCTGTAGTACTAATAAATCAAAATTAATATTATTTTGACCAAGTAGAAGCATACCAAGTAAAATCTCAAATTTGTCTTATCCATCGATATAGCTCCATTTTCCCTTCTGTTTTTTTTTACTCTCTCTCTCTCTCTCTCTCTCTCTCTCTCTCTCTCTCTCTCTCTCTCTGTTTTCAAATCTTTCTCATTTAGTAACTCCTCCTTTCACCTTTTACTTTATACTACTTTATCTTATTTTTTAAATTACTTCACTAGATGGCCTATGGATTCTTGTTAATTACAAAGTTAATGGAGTCATTTAAATACAATTCTATCTGAAGGAAAATTGAAAGTGGATTTACACTTGATTTCCATCTTAATTAACTACTGAAACATGAATTATAAAATAATTATTTTTTTTTGCCCTGAAACAATTTAGTGTTTTATTCTAAAATTGACAATATTCCCACCAATAATGTTTTGAGTAAGAGTTAACTGTCAATACTAAAAAATACTTAAAGCCATACTTTAGAAAACAACCTTCAAAATCCTGATTATTGGAATCTGTAATCTAAAGAAGACACTCACATTGGATGAGTAGGAACGTGTGGATGTGTTCAAGATCTAGAGAGTTTCCTTCAATTTGCTCATCACTCCTTATTTGACTGTGTATTTAGTTGTGCCTGTTCATATGTGTATCATGGTTGGCATCTGGAGAGATGTTATACCACAGTTTCATTTCACAGACACTATTTACAGTATACATTACATCCACTTAAATAAGTATATTGCACTCTATTAAAGCCTTTGCAAATATTTTACTGGAGAAAAGCAATTTTAAATTTTGAGTTTTTGGACAACCATATACTTACTGTCTATCAAATGTATGAACTTGCTTACTACCCAACCTCCTTCTGTCCGCAACATAGCTAAAGCAAACATCACAGGAACTCCAGGGCAGGAATGGTTCTTCCTGATCTGGAACAAGTGTTTTAACTCCTCTGAAATTGCTTTCATCTAAAATATCACTCTTATACTTAATTCTACTCTTTCCCATCTTGGGTTCCAAAAGCCAGAATGTCATATTGTTTCTCTTGCCAGATCCATAACATGTGGATTCTTTGAAAGAAAAAGAGTCCTTTTCTTCCTAGTATTTTGCCTTTGCACTATATCTGAATGAAGTGCCCCTAGGGACTAGATTCTTGTTTTTGAACTTCTATACATATACTTTCATACATTTTCCTTTGTTGGAAATCTGGGAATCCTTAATGCTCAAGTCCTTTAGCCCTTAAAGAAGTAGTATTTCACTGCCAAATGAAAGCAATAGACAAAATCAGTCTTGCAAAAGTTGACACCTGGCTATGCGGTCATTGAAAGGGAATTATTTCTTCCCCAGTGCTTGTTCTTGAGATATTTACTCAGGAAGTCCCCAAGCAGGGATGCACTTTATTGTTGGAGATACCATGTGGCTTGCCCACAGGAAAAAAAGAAGTGTATGAAGCCAGACTGAACTTCATGTGGCCTCTTAGTAAGTTTGGCTATCTTCACCAAGGATATAATTCTTCCTTGGAGATCAGAGCAGGGGAAAAGAAATTATCCCAAGAATTGTTCCATTTGTTAAAAAAAATCATATTGCTTCTACCATCATTTAGTCAGGATTTTTCCATGTCTGATTACTTCTTGTGTATGCACAGACAAGAGTAAAATGTTAGAGAAGGAAGAGATGAAAATTTTCAATATGGCAGAGTCTTAGGGCAGACTTACAATTCACAGTTGGCAATATAAGGCAAATGCTTCCTGTGACATTCATAACAATCCTTCGTGCCAGTATCTGTTTGCTCAAGATCTATTTTACAGATGTGGGAACCAGGGCTTAGAGAGTTTAGGTAAATTGCTGGAGAGCATGTTTCTAGTAAGTTGGAATCTCAACTTCAAATTGTCTTTCACTTCTTTTTGGAAGATTACCCTGGAATAAGAGCACTGGCCATCTTACCTTTCTATCTGTTCTATTTGTAAATCGATTATAACTGGGAGAGCTATTCTTTGGCTTTCTCCCCATATGTTTTTATATTGGCAAATAAGAACCACGGCTGGTTTCTTCAGTGATTTTGTTTAACTTGTATGATATGGCATGAGACTGTTCTTTGTTTTTAGTAATTAAATGTTTGTTTTTTTGGAGTAACCACGTAAAGAGGTGGGCTGTACTTTCTTAACAAGAGAAGCAGATGCCCTGGTACAAATCAATTTTGTGTTCAATTAAAGCAAAGAAACATGTTGTCTAGGAAAACTATTTTATCTGTTACTTGGAAAAATACCTCACTTTGTAAGCAAAAGTAGCCTGATGCTTTGAGTGATCTATGATAGAGTTCCATTATAGGGAATGGTATATTTGGTTAAATTTAGAACACAGAATTTTAAAGCATGATTGAAATTCCATCCTGCTCATAGCAATAATCTCACACTTATAATACTGAATAATAGCATTTTAGACATTTAATAAACATTTGTTGAATGAATGAAGTTTTTGGATAATATTAAATCATAAGGAGTTGGGGCATAAGCAGCTCACTAGAATATGGAAATGAATAATTAACTGTATGAGAAGCTATTACTTTTCAGAACTGTTTCAATTTTATTGTAATTCAGAGAGTTCTGAACATTTTTTAGCTAATGTTTGCATTTGGCACCCACTACTATTAAGCCCCTAGGAAACATTCTTGTTCTACTCATTTTTACTGTCCATTTCCCTTATATTTTTCTTTTTAATTTACCTTGATTGCTCACAAACACAAAATAAACTTGAGACGATGATATTTAACCAATATAAAGATATGTATATATGCCTGATTTAAAATAATGTTTATTTAAATAAATGTATAAACTCAATATAAGAGAAGAAAACAAAACGAAAAAGAATTGGCTCCTCGGTTGAATGCTGTACAATGAGAGAAGGTATTGGAGTTAATGATGGAGATACTGATACTTGTCAGCCATTGCAAGCACCATACAAGCAGGGCTATGAACCTGCATCATCAACCAGTTTTGGATTTGATTTGTGATCACTCAGATGAATTTATTTATTTATTTATTATTAACAACATTTAAAAATATGCACAAATATCACAGTGTCTGTAATGGAGTTAATATAACTGGATTTTGAAACAAATACTTACTGAATACAACTGCTCCAGTTATACCTTCAAATTTCAAGTGAAAACCTTCAGAAAGAAATAAGTATACAGACATCAGCCAGTCACCTTTAAAAAAATTTTATAATAAGGTAGACAAGTTCATAATACTAAGGTAGCAACAGACACAATCATAAAAAGACTCAAACCAGAATGGAAGGAATGCACATTGATTACATATCTCATTTTTAAAATATGTTCACAAATTGAACTTCTTCAGAGATTTACAAGCACATAACTAGATTTACTAGTACATAACAGAGGGGACTAGTTGCTTTAAATGTAATTAGTTAGGTGTTCACTGACTGAGGATAGGAAACTAAATATATAACAGAGTCACAGTATGACACTGTGTTACTGTTTATTTGACTTTGAGATTAGACAGCAATTTCCACATAGCTGAAATTCAAAGCACAGAAACAGTGTGACCATAACCCTTATCTATGTCCTTTTAGGTAAGAAACTTCACTCATCCCCCTCAACAGCCTAATTATAATGGCAGGCAGGAGGTGCTCAGTAAATATTAATTTGTGATGAGAACAAAATAGTTTTGTCTGATCCTTTATATCTTCTTTCTTTATTTTTTATATTTGAACACATATTCTATTAATACTAGAGGTAAATAGTACTTACAAATTCTTTAAAAATCTTCCATTATTTTCATATTTCAATTCTTTCATTGTGCTACGATTATTTAAAGAATATCTTGCATCAGAAATGTGCAAGAGTAGTAAGAATTTTAAAAATTGAACTGTTTTATATTTTCTATTGTCTATTTTAGATATAAGGAGAGATAAAATAGCTTGTTCTAGAACAACATTGTTCTGTTAAGCAGTTAGTGAAAGTTTCAAGTCCTGCTGAGGTCGATACATGAAACATGAGACCAGAGGGAAAATGCTACAGTAGTCTTCCCTTCAATCCCCACCTCCAGAAGTTGGTCTGGTTCAGCATTAAAGGCATCTTCCTGACATCTGTCTCAGTCTCTGTGGGCTGGAGGGCTTAAGGGTACTCCTCATCTATTGATAAGGTCCTGCAGAACCCCTGTCTCCACATTGTGCTCCTCCAGGAAAGGAAAGAACTTCTGGTGCTGTAGAACCTACTTCCACACATTTTATGATTGCTAATTCCTAGTCCTTGTTTATTTTTTCAAGTAGGTGGATATTAATGTCACTTGATATGAGGATTTAGAATGAGAAAGTAACAGGAAGTACAAATAAAGGGAATGCAAAATCAAGAACCCTTAGTGGACAGGAAGGCATTAGAATTCAGTGATGAAGGATACTGGGTTTGAATTAATTAATATAGGTTTGGATTCTGCTACAGTACTGACAAGTCCTCCTGTTTTTGCTGATGTAAGTTTCAGGTCTTAAAAATCATTTTCTATAATGATTCCCATTTCAAAAAGCAGATGTTATGACTTTAAATGTGATCATATAAACAAAGTCCTAATATATAGAATAACCCGTTAAAGTCTTTTTTGGAGTGATGAAACTTGAGTAGGTAGGACAGGGTAACTCTTGAGTTACAGCTATTGTGGACTGCACAGCCACCCACACAGCATCAGAAACAACTTACCAAGACCTTGTTTCTTGAAGAATGGTTTAATCACGGTTTGCTTAGTAAATTCTCATCTATTTGAGCTTAATTTTTGCCTGTTTCTAATCAAAACATCTTATAATTATCAAAAGACGTTGAAAGTTTCTAATATTACATTGCCCTAAATAAAATTTTTACTCTATTTCCGGAGACTACAATATGTACAAGAGGCACCTAAAATTTCCTTGGTGAGTTTAGCTGTTACATAACCCTCAACAAAAGGGAAGTGTGAAGGATGCCACAGCTCGCTTTCACGCTTTCACTCCCTCCCTCCTTGAAGACTTTTAAGAGTCTGCAAAGAATTATTTGCTAAGTAGGAGCACAGCCTACAGTTTCTCATTTTCCCCAGGATGTGACTAAGTTCTGTGTTTTCAATTGTTCTTTAAGACTTTAGCTCCTGTCTTGGGAAGGTGAAGGCAATACACTAGGTGAGCCACACCCGCTTTCTCCTGTACAAGAAAGAACCACTGAGAAAGAAAGGAGATGGCCTTGATCACATAGGACTCCACAGAGCTGAAGCTCCCCAAACACTGTGCTTCCAGAAAGCTGCTGAAGTAGACAGCTAATATAATCTCAGGCTTTCTTCCAGCTGTGCTTAAATTACAAAGACTGGAAAGGATATTGGCTTTTCAAAATGCAGCAATGATGCTGTACCTATTATTTACCAGAAGTTTAATTTTATTAGTGTGAAAAAGCAAACAAAAAGCAAGGAGGGAGGAAGAGAAATGGGGAGGGAGAGAGGAAGGAGAGAATGAAGAAATCAACATAGAAATAAGACAAAGCCAAAACCAGAAACTGGGTGAGGGGAGTTATGACTGTCATCCCCATAAAAAGGGAATGAGGGAGGAGAATCCCTGCACATTTGAAGTCAGCATGAATGGACTGCCAATGAGCTCTGAACTAGTCTGGGCTACAGAAAAGGAAAAGAAAAGAGAGAGAAAGAAAGAAAGAAAAAGAAAGTGTGGAAGGAAGGAAGAGAAAACACAAATACATAATAAGAGAAAGAATAATAAAATTTAGGGAGGATATTTTTAAGTGTTTTTAAAACGACCTACATATTCTAAAGTTTAGACCACAAAAATCCAATTCTTTGAATCTGTATCATTGGTTCCATGATTCTTCCAATTCCCTCAGTTACTGAAAAGAAAACATAAAAAAATTGACTTTAAACCTCCTCTGTTTTTCCTCACCCTTCCCCATCTAGAAGTCCCTCTTTGCCTTTCTCTTTCTGTCTCTCAAAGATCTTATTAGGTCTCTGAAAGCAATGTGGTCTGAGAGGGAGACATGGAGTCCATTATCCTTGAGGCAAATGGTTTATTTAAGTGATCCTGGTGCAGGTGCCAGTCAAGGAAAAGTTTCAATTTGATCAAGGACAAGTTCCACCTTCATCATAGAAAGCAGAAATCAGTTCTTTGAAGGTCCCTGTGGAAGAGCAGGGAAGGGGAGGATGTCCTTCCCTAAGGAAGCAGCCCAAGATGGGATGGCTTCCCTAATTAGAGACATTTTGCTTTCTTGTATTTCCAGCTGAAGCAGGTGTTGCAAAGGTCCAAGAGAATTAGTTGAAATGCTGGGTCCCTGAAAGTGTGGGAGGAGGGGGTTTGACTCTTGTGAGAAAAATGAATAGAGAAGAATTCCGAGGGTGGAGCCAGGTCTATGAGGATCTTCACAGCAGAAAGAGGGTTAGTGACAGAATGATGCACCTTTTCTCCAATCTACCCTAAAAAACAGGAAGTGTAAGCCTGTCACTTGGCATCTGATCCAGTGTTTCCTTGGGGTCAGGCTCAGACAGCACTGTACAGAACTGGTGAATTTACCCTGTGATGAATGTATCCTGTCTTTCAGATCGCAAGTCTCTTCCTTTTGTCAGGATGATTACTAATGTGGAATATGAGATTTGTTTTCATCATCCCCATTTTTATTGTTTACTTGAAAAGGGTCAAGAGTCAGAAACCCACTCTGATCTGTTGCTCTCCTTCAATAGTGTCCAAGTAAGCCTTTCTGTGACCCTAAAAGGAACTGAGATCTTCTGTAATCCCTGTACCTTGGAGAACCTGCCAAGTCACTTTTTGCTTCATCACTAAGCTTGTATTGACTGTGTGCTCAAAGCTCATGTTTATTTTTATTTTCAATGAAAATCTTATATTTACCTTGACACTAACAAGAGGTTATGGAAGGATTCATGCATATTGAGTTAATTGACTAATAAGACTTTGGTATGATGAAAATGAAATTGAGTCTGGATGTTCAATCAAAGAAATTAATTCATTGGTCTGAAGGAGGGAGGTTTACGTTCAAATATCTCAAAATAGTTCTGCTAAAGCATGTTCTTTGAGTATATGCAAAAGTAATAACAATTTGAGGAAGAAGTGACATTTAATGCTGGAAACCAATTCATTGACCTCTGCGAACCAGCACAAGCAGTCAGAATGTGGCTGGGGAACTGGCTGAGTACCAGGCAAGGTTGTTTCTCTTCCCTCAACACCAGGAACAGGCACTATATAGTCTAAATCCCCTTATCTCCATCACCTACTTCTCTGTCAGAGGGAATCCTCTCAACCTATTGCCAACTGCTTTAAGCCCAAAGGGCTAACCTCAGGTGTATGCCAGCATTTCAGATATGAAGGACTCTCAAGCATCTTGCCACTTCAACACTCTAACCGAGGCAGCTCAATGGACAGGGAAGTCGCTCTTACTGGCCTTACCTCCTTAATTTTTGGTCAAAAGCACTGAACAACAGCTCTATTTTATATGCTTTTTTGATAATCTGCCTCCACCACTAACTTGCACACATGATTCAAGGCCAGGGTCATGTGTGCATGTGTGATTCTGTTTCTGAATCTCAAGTGTTTAGGACATTCTAGCACACAGCAGGTACGAAATGGACACCTGTTGAATGAATGCATTAATTAATGCGTTTTTTTTTTTCCTGGAAAGTGTCTCTATAAAAGAAGTCAGGGCTCTGGGACACAGACCTCAGCCTTTTGTTTGTATCAACAACCATTTAGCTATTCTTTAAAATGTGTGTGAACACTAAAGCCGTTTGGAAATTGTAATTTACAGCACTCTTTGCTAAAAGGTAGCCCAAAATAAAAACAAGCTTTAATGTACACAAATATTGACTAAAATCTTCCTGATGATTCATTCATTCATTCATTCATTCATTCACTCACCCATTCTTCAGTTTGTCTATGTATTCCTCTATTAAACAAAGACTTCTCCAGATATGATAGCGTAGAAAATATGTTAGATACTGTGGCTATCCTGGTAAGCAAAACAACCATCCTTGTTCTAATAGAGTTTGCAGTTTATTGGAAATTGTCCAAATTTGCAATGTTGAAAAATGGCCTCATAGATTGAATTGGTTCAGATGATTTCTATCCTGTACTGTATACAGAATCATGTGCTGTGATATTACTGCCCCAACACCACTTTACTTACCTGACACTGAATCTTGTTCTCATTGTATTTATATGCCTAGGATGCCCTGAACTTTTCAATTACTGATTAAGACAATATTTTCCATTTCTATAATAAACTCCAATATTCTCCCCAACTCTACCAAGGTTTACTGTATTGCTTATAATTATTTGATAATATTTCTATTCCATTCCATTTCAGTACAATCCACTAAAGTAAAGTGTATTCCTTGTTAATTTATTGAATACCTAACACTGAAAGCTCTACAACACATAAATTAGTATATGTATGTGAACCAACTAACAAATCAATGAATAGTGGAATTCCAGCATTACACAATATCATGAGCAAAAAAAAGTAGATAATGTAATTTAGAAGAGAATGTAAAGGCCTTTATAAAAACCATAATAAACTTCCTAAAACAGAAATTTCCTAAAATATGTACATATGTGAACGATATTTAAATGGAGTCCTCATATAATTGGGAAGAAAATGACCAAACTAGACATCTTATTCCACCACATAAAACCTCCAGTTCCAGGAATGAGTTACATCTTCTTGAGTTGTTGGCCAAAGGGGTCCCATAAACCCTACCAAACATCACAGGCTACTGTTAAAGCCATTGGTTACTTTCTGAAAGCTGATTGTCAAGCTTACTTATGTTATCAAATATCACACAGCTACAAACACTGATGTACAACAACTGAAAGATGTACTAGTACAACAATGGCATAAATAGTATGGGAGTAACCAACCATGTTTTCATGTTGGATTTAAGGCTCACTCCGGGAGATGAGACTCATACCTGACACTGCTGAAGTAACCAAGAACCTGAGATAAGAAGGATCATCAGTCCCATAAAAAAATTACACTATTATTCTGCTAAAGGAACAGAGCAATAAACTGAGTCCTAATGACATATTGTTATCCTACTAGATCAGTGCATTATTCACCCTCATAAGAGAAGCTTCCTGCAACAGATGGTAAACAGCAAACAAATTCACAACTGGACTGAGAAGCTTTGGAACACACAGCCATCAATGGAACATCTTCATCAAACCCCTCGCCTTGAGGTCCAGGAACAGTGTGGAAGAAGTAGCAGAAACATTGCAAGATTAGAGGTGGTAGATGACTCCATGGAAATAGTATCTTCTAGGATAGTACAACATGACTAATGCACACGTGGACTTACAAAGTTTGTGACAGCATGCATAAGACCTGAATAGGTTCAAACCAGACAAAATTCCCTGCACTGAAAAGAAGGCACAGAGTCCCACCCCTATCCAAAAATCTGTTTGCAGTTGGCATATGATGTAAAAGGGAAAATCAGTTTTTGGCAATGGGGTGTCATTGGGTATATCAACCGCAATCTGCCACAGGTCCCATGTTGAGAGTATTTAGCCACCTCAAAAGGGACTCCAATGTTTTTTATGCCCTTTTTGTCTTGTTTTGGGCTTTTTTTTGTCTTACTGTTTTTTAATTGTTAGTTTGTGTTTTAATTTTCATTTCTATATTTTCTTTCTTTTTTTAGAGAGGGAGAGAGAGAAAGAACATGAAAAAACACGAAGTTTCATGGGTAGGGATTTGGAAAGGATCTGGGAAGAGTTGGGGAGTGGAAAGAATATGACAAAATATATTGCATAAAAATATTACAAATAAATTAATTCAAAAATCAATCTGGAGAATAATATTGAAGAAATTAAAGTACTAAAGAGAAAAAGGATGTTTAATTCTATGCAGGAGATATACACTTAAACTGTAATGTGAATTTATATTTTTCTAAGTTGCATTACAATTTCTGAGATAATTTACCTAGGAGAAACTTGCACATTCTTGTTCCCAGGCTGGTGCTTCTAATGTGCTACAGTGAGGGAGACAGTTCTCCAAATGATTGCAGAGCTGTGCAGAGTGTCTCCCAACATATCTCGACTGCATTTCTGCCCAGCCTGTTAGACTCTGCATTGATAATAATATAATACTATAAAAATAGGATAGTAATTATGACTGGTTCCCCCTCTCATTTCCTGAGCTATTTTTATTTGGAATTCTATACTGTTTGGTCTTGGAGCTAGTCAAATCATATACAATTTCTCAAATATTTACTGAATATTTAATTTGCAGCTGTTACTTTGCTGGGGCCAAGAATAAAGTGCGGCAGCAAAAATTAAAGCACAAGCACAAAAGTTATGTGAGTTTTGGGTTTCTTCAGAAACTTTCTATGTATTTTCCATGATTATCTTAGTATCTAGCTATCTTCCATTCCTGGAAAAGCTGCCTTTCGTTAGGTAAAATAGTCTTTATCAGTCATATTGGCCAACTGTTTTACAAAGTAATGCAGTCAGCTCTGAGCAATTACAAAATTGCATCTTATTGTTTCCCTTAAGCTTTTTGGCTCATTGTACTTTTCAATGTCTTTAATAGGAAAAATTAAGCATAAAAATAGAAAGCAAATCGCTAGAATAGTATTGAAATCCCTAGGAACAAATTACTCTGCTTCAATAATGAATAATGTTTGCTGGCCATTTTTAAAATCTGTACCTTCACCAATTTCTCTTCCCCATCCCGTCTTCATTATGTTTTCTATTTTGAAGTAAGTGTATAAATCCATCTTTAATATTTTGCATATGCATCTTGAAACTATAGATAATTAATAAAGTTAAAAAAGCGAATAACCACACTGAAATTCTAAAGAATGATTTCTTAATTTCAGTATTCATATATCCATTTCTTGCATATGAAGTATTTTCCTTTATGTTCAAATGAAAGCACAAATAAATTATCCATGTTGAAATTGGTTGCTACTCTACTTAATAGCCTTTAATAGAATATGTCCTTTCTCCTCTTATTTCTTCCCATTGTAATGTATTGTTAATAAAACCTTGCCACTTGTCTGTTTAGCTTTGCACATGATTTTCTGACTACATATTTATGGTCTCTTATTTCAAATTTTTCTATCTTGTATATTTATTGTAAATTATTAGCTGGATTTTACAGAGTAGTAGAGATTGTGTTCAGTATTTTTGTCTTTCATTTTTAAAAAATAATCATTTAATGTTCTACCATGTGACTCCTCAAAAATGGCATATTCTTGCTCTATTATCTCAGAAAAGTGGAAGTTCTTTAAGAAGAAATTAGGTTGTGAGAGCTTGCTGATGTCTGGGGAGGGCTCACCCTGGATTTGAGAAACCAGCCTTCCAGCCTTTGGCCTCAATTCTCACACAGTGGAGGGAGCAAAACTAACACCACCTCTAGGTCCTCTATATTAAGGCCCTGATCGCATTCAAAAGGGCTTTCCATCATGACCCAGTCACCTTCCAAAGGTGCTGCTTGCTAACATTGTGGCTTTGGGAATTAAATCATATCATAGGCGTTTCAATGGGATCAATGTGTACACCACATCACTTAATTTATTCTAATTTTTTTTATTTAAAAATTCTTTTTATTTATTTTACATACCAACCACAGATCCCTCTCTCATTCCTCCTTCCACTCTCCCCTAGCCTCTCCCTGACCCTGACCCACCACCTATTCCCTTCTCCAAAAGCATAAGACCTTCCATGGGGAATCAGCAAAGCCTGGTACATTCAGTTGAGGCAGGATCAAGCAACCCCCACCCCATCAAGGGTGAGCAAGGCGTCCCACATAGGTAATAGGCTCCAGAAAGCCAACTCAAGTACCAGGGATAGATTCTGAGCCCACTACCAGGAGCCCCTCAAACAGACCAAGCTACACAACTGTCTCCCACAGGCAGAGGGTCTAGTCTGATCCCATGCAGTTTCCACAGCTGTTGGTCTAAAGTTCATGAGTTCCCAGAAGCTTGGTTCAGTTGTCTCTGTAGATTTCCCCATCATGATCTTAACTCCCCTTGTTCATATAATTCCTCTTCCTTTTTCTTCAACTGGACTCCTGGAGCTCTGCTTGGTGCTTGGCTGTGGATCTCTGCATCTGCTTCCATCAGTTACTGGATGAAGGCTCTATGATGACAGTTAAGGTATTTACCAATCTGATTACCAAGATAAGTCAGTTCAGGCACCCTCTCCATTATTGCCAGTAGTCCAATATGGGGTTGTTATTGTGGATTCCTGGGACTTTCCTTAGCATCAGGTTTCTCCCTTACCTCATAATGTCTCCCTCTATCAAGATATCTCTTTCATTGCTCTCCCATTCCTTCCCTCCCCCAGCTTGACCATCCCATTCTCTCATGCTCTCAGCCCCCATCCCCTCCACTCTACTGCTCCCCTCATCCCTAATTTACTCATGGAGATCTCATCTGTTTCTCCTTCCCAAGGTGATCCATGCATCAGTCTTAGGGTCCTCTTGTTTTCTAGTTTCTCTGGAGCTGTGGGCTGTAGTCTGATTATCCTTTGCTTTTGGGCTAGAGAAAGGGCTTAGTGGTTAAGAGCAGTGGCTGCTCTTCCAGAGGACTGGGTTTCAATTCCTGACCACCACATGATGGCTTACAACCATCTATAATGGGATTCAGTACCCTCCTCTGTCACACAGGCATACCTGCAAATAGAGTGCTCATATACATAATTTATTCTAATTTGTATTTTTTCTCTTTCTCCTACAATAGGAATTCTGACAACTACTCAGGGATGGGATTTAAATCATGTATAATTATTTATTGTATTCCATATTTTATATATATTATATATACATATATATACATTATATATATATTCACCAGAGATAGACATTAGAACATTCACTACAGATTTTCCTGCTCTCTGAAGTAGGATATTAAACACAAATAATAGGTTTTCTCTTCAAAATGAGAAAATATTTTATTAAAACTGTTTAGTTCCAGTATAAATAGTAGGGTCTCAAGCTAAAAATGCTAATAAAGGTAAAAAACAAAACAAAACAAAATTCTTGAGGAGTTTTAACATAACATCTATAGATTCTGTGAAATATCTATATGTGAATCCCCCTGTGTGTGTGTGTGTGTGAGAGAGAGAGAGAGAGAGAGAGAGAGAGAGACAGAGACAGAGACAGAGACAGAGACAGAGACAGAGAGGGAGGTAGGGAAAGAGAGAGAGGGAAGGAGTGAGAGAGAGAGAGAGGGAGGGAGGGAGAGAGAGAGAGTTCAGAGGATAGGTCTATGCAGCAAAAGCTGTCTCAGCCCTGGTTGCTGTCTTACAAAGTTTTGCAGGAGGAAAGCAGTCTTATCTTAGAAGACAATAGGTCATTAGACCTCACAATTTGGTTGCCATGTCTTTCTCCAGTTGCAATCAAACAAACATTTTAGTTAATGCAGCTCAGACCAAGTGTAGCTGGAGAGTTTTCTCTCCGGTCCCCACCAAGTCCCGGCAGTCCCTTAGCCCGCTTATAAAATAAACACACAGACGCTTATATTATTTAAACTGCTTGGCCATTAGCTCAGGCCTATCATTGTCTAGCTCTTACTCTTACATTCAGCCCATTTCTATTAATCTATACTTTGCCATGTGGCTCATAGCTTACTGGTACCTTATATCTTCCTTTTCATGGAGGTGGCTGCAGGGAGTGTCCCCCTCTCTTCTTCCTGTTTCCTCAATTCTCCTCTCTGTTAGTCCTGCCTATACTTCCTGTCTGGCTACTGGCCAATCAGTGTTTTATTTATACAGAGCGATATCCACAGCAACCAAGATTATTTACACTGTAAATATAACTCTGATGACTCGGTGTTGAACCAAGATTCATATTCCCAGTGTCCTTGTCTGCACTGAGAAGCAGCCAGGTCTCCAGGCCTCTAGATTCCCAAAACCATCCCTGAATGCCAGGGATGAGGGCTCTGGGACTGGGTTTACCTAAGTTTTTGCAGGGAGGAAAACCACCCAGGCTCCCTGCTCCCTCTAGGCTATTAGAGGAAGAATTTCCAAGATCCCCACACTCGGTGCTTCTGATGATAATTTCACTTTCATAAAGGCTGACATAATGACACTACCACCTACACACAATGTAGATATAATGAAGGTGATGTTTCCAGGGAACAGCAAGGCTCTGCAGCTTGGAATTTCAGCAGAGAGTGAGAAATGTAGCATCACCTCCCAGCAAGCTGATGAAAGCTGATAAGCAGCATCCAGACTTCAGTGACTTGTTCCTGGACATGTACTTGGGAGACTTGAGTAATTACTTCTTATCTCCTCTTTCAGAAGCCTTCAAACATCCAATTTCAGCTGATAATCCAATTTCAGCTTATTGCTCCTGCTACACTTGCCTCCTTTTGTGACTTCATTGCATGAAGCATGAAGCATGAAGCTCCCTTTCAGAAACCAGGGTATTTTTAGGTTTTGCTCTCTGCCCGGGATGCTCTGGTCAAGATCTGCTGCCAGTTTTTCCCAGGGATGCCTCTGTTCAATGAATTCTTGTGGAGATTTCTTCCCATGCCTGTGCTAGTCCTATTCAGTCACTGGCACATCACAGTTTTTCATAACATTGTAAGTGATACTGTGTGTTGTGATAAAGTTTTACTCTTTTGCAATTCTAGACCCTCCCCTAACACTAGGGTATGCCCTTCTTTAAAGTAGTATCATCAAACATGAACTTCCAAGTGTCTAATGGTCAAATAAACAACTTTAAACATAGGTAAATTAATGATTAATGATCATTTTTCCATATCCTGAACTTTCCTGAGGGTGGATTTTTCTTATGAAAATATAACCTAAAACCCAAACCAAAGTATTTGCTTTCTCTCTCTCTTTCCCTCTCCCCCTCTCTCCCTGCCTCCCTTCCTCTTCTCTTCCCCCCTTCTCTTTCTCTCCCTCCTTCTCTCCCCCTCTCTCTCCTTCCTCCCTTTCTTTCTTTTGTTCAGTATTGAAATTGATCCTATGGTCCTGTGAATGTTAGGTCCAGATGAGCACTCTCAGATAAATTATAGCTCCAACCCTTTCCTTTATTATTATAATTTTGTCTTTTGATTTTTCAACAGGACCAACTTAGTTGCCTAGGCTGGCTTTGAACTCAATTTTTAGACCAGGCAAACAATTAACTAGCTTTCCTCTTCCATCTGCAAGACATCACACCAAGCCCAGCTAATTTTTTCTTGAAAATAACTCTTACAACAAGTCCCTAAATGCAGTTGAACTCTACAAATCACCATGATTATTATAAAGGCCTCATTAGATGTTAAAACATGTGGAAGACTCTATATGGATAAAGTTATTCACTCTTAGATAACTCATTAACTGGCTCAAATGACTTTGATCAAATAATCTCCAATCCCTTTATTCTGAATTAGAAAGTAGTATAGATGATTTACTGATTTCAGTTAATTTTTATTCCTAAGTTGTATTTTAAAATCTGGCCAGAGGATAACTCTATCTGTGTTGAGGCTTTGGGAGAAATGACAACTTCTCTGGAGCTGGAGTTGAAGGCAGTTGTGTATTTCCATGTGACTGCTAGGAACCAAATTTTGGTACTATATGCACTCTTAACCCATGAGATATCTCTAGCCCTAGAACATTTGATTTTTAAAATTTCCATTTGAGAACAAGGCAGATGGTACAGTGGGTAAAGCATTTGCCATATAAACATGAGGACTAGAGTTTGGATCTCTAGCATCTACTAAGTTCCAGGTGGGTGTAGTGGCCCACCTGCAGTTCAAGCACTTGGAAGTCAGGAGACAAGAAATCCTAAAACAAGCTGCTAGCTATGCAGGTAATATGAAGGAGCTCTGGATTCAATTTTGAGCCCCTTCCCAAATGAATACAGTAGAAAGCAATTATGGAACACTTTCAGTGTCAGCCTTGGAATTCCATATGCACATGCACACATGTATACATAGCTGCACATATGTGAATATATACATACATGTACACACCACAAACATATTGACACATGCAAAAGTATCCTTTAAATTATGGATTACTTTTTGAGTTTTTGTCTTGAATTAACTAAAATAAAAGCCAAAAATATTAAATGAATTCTTTCTTATGATTAGGAGAGAATTTCTTTTAGACCAGGCTGGCCTCGAACTCACAGAGATCTGCCTGGCTCTGCCTCCTGAGTGCTGGGGTTAAAGGTGTGTGCCACCCCCATCCAGCAGGAGAGAATTTCTGATAATTTCTGAAATGGTCCTACACATTATTCTGATACTTTCCACTATGTATCTATGAAAAACAGCATTTTCAGCTTTGAAGAGTATGAAATGAACATCTCAATAAGCACTGAAAATGTCAAAGATTCGTTTCATCTTGCAGTATAAAATATTCAGCCAAGATTTAATTCATATAAAAATAAATAGACACATCCATCTAATTAGTATGCACACTTACTTTCACCTTTAATAAGTGGTATGATTATATGCATACCAAATGTTTTAAAATGAATTTCTTTATGATTTATTATTCATAGTAAATAAAAACAGTTGATCAAATTATTGGTTCCCTGTTGAGGCAATTGCTCCATGTCACAAAATAATAAGTGATTTTTTTAGAACTTTATTATTCAGTAAAATAAGTTGTATAGGAAGCAAAAATGTTTTTGTCTTCCATAAAACACTAAAACTAGGAGACCTCTGAGAATTTGAATTTTAAAGTACACACTTATCTCTATGTCTTTCTGCACAGACTTAGAAAATTAACAACTTTATATTTGTCCAGCACTTAGCCATTATGAAATACAATTAAATAATATTAATGTAAGTAAATACATTCTTTTGTCCTTCATGCTTAATGTCCAGTAAGTTTAGATGTTAATAATTGTGGTCTTGACTACTGGACCTTGATTAACCTACTCATGTACACTGGGCTGATCCCGTAAGGTAATGAAAGAGAGAATTATGACTTTCCTAGCTGACTCTATTCCCAAAACTGAGAATGGATAGAAATGGAACAGACTATCTGAGGCACAAATGGACTGTGTTCATGGGTAGTTTTGAAAGTTAATTTCTTTGGAGATATAGAATCATAAATGAAAAATTCTTGAAGCAAAATGGCGTAGGCATACCTAATGATTGGTGACAGGTGATGGCATACATTTTGTCCTTTTCCCAGAAAGTTAGACTTGTATTTTCTTTGATAATACTTCTCGCCTGCTCCTCAAATGTCAGTTTGATCTATTTTGAAGTATTACGAAGATATCAAGAGAAAAAAGATTACAAATTCATGTCTACTTGTTCCACAGTTGAATCTCCAGTTACTGAGACTCATGCCAAGCTTTAACCATTCAGTAAGTGTTTGTGAGATAAATTCTTAAGTCGTTGTGATCCTTCAAGAAAAGTCTCATTGTCCTACAAGTCTCCTTGTCCTACTAGAGGTATATTTAACAAAAATCTCCCTAAGTTTGAAAGTAATGTTTCTTGGAGTTTGAAGATGTCTATTTAGGATCTATTTAGGACAAGAAGTGTGACTGGCTTAAAGAAAGTCATTTGTTTCATGTATCTTAAGAAGACTCCTGAAATTTTGTCATTTTACACTCAGAAATACAAACCTCTTGTAAATATTATAAATATTAGCAATAAAAAGAGCTAGCACAGCTTAAAAGAATATTAAACCAGAATAACTTCTTCAAGATCCTGTCTGTTCATGTGCGTTTGTGACTGTTCATTATTTGTTTATTCTTGCCTCTGTGATTAGTGTGTGTGTGTGTGTGTGTGTGTGTGTGTGTGTGTGTGTGTGACTCATTGTGCTCAAATGCAGGGAAAGGCACTTTTTAAACAGAGATGAAACTCAGAAAAACATTGTCTATCTGGATTTGTTTTCATTGCTCACAGGCTGAGTTAATCTAGTGTCTTCCCAAAATTAAACTTTGAGGCTTTTGTGTAAGTTGATGATGGGCTTCCAAAATCAAGTAAAACAAAAGCCAATTTTATCTCTTTTATGGAGCTCACGTCTAAGACATGAGATAACTTGGAACTTGCTTTGTAGACCAGGCTGGCCTCGAACTCACAGAGATCTGCCTGCCTCTGCCTCCCGAGTGCTGGGATTAAAGGCGTGAGCCACCACTGCCTGGCAACATGAGACAACTTTTACAGATGCAATATGTTTTGGTTTGTTTTCTGTTGCTGTCATAAATACCATGATTATTAAAAAACTTAGAGAAATAAAGGGTTTGTTTTAGCTTGCACTTCAAAGTAGCGGTGCGTCACTAAAGAAAATCAGTCCAGGAACTCACTGGCTACCAATCCCTTCTCTCATCATGGAAAAAAAACAAGGTTTGACATTGAGTTCTTTTGCAAATATCATGTATTTCTCCTCTGTCTATTTGATAATAAAAAAAGACTAAGACAGACTTTTTTCAAACTTCTTTGAGACTTTCCAATTCACACAAAGTGACATGAAGAGTCCCAGGCTAAAGAGCTGCCACAGACTGGCTGAGAGAGGTGTCCCCCTCCTGTCCTTGGAAAAGATATCCCAATAATTTTATTGCTTGTATCCATTCTTGTTGGACAGGAAGAGTGAGCCATGACATTGACCTTCCTCTGACATTTCCCTCTCAGTGTTATTGTGCTCATGTGACTTTTCGAAAACAGAATCTGCATGGATTTGTCTTCACTGATCACAGGTTGGGCTCTTTTGGATGCAAAACTAAGGATTCCTGCCACTGTAAACTGAAAATAGAAGTCCAGCTTGATAAGCCATCACAAATTGTTTCAGACTTGGGTTACAATAGAACTCAATTACACTAATTTATCTGTATGTAATTGGTGTGGAGTTTAATGTTAGGGTCTTTTCACAGGAACTGTCCTGAAGTGGGTAACTTTTTCTAATCTCTATTAATGCTGTTTAATTCTTTCTAATTGGAGTGTTTTCAAAACCACAAGTAGAGTATTCAATTAACCTTAACAAGAGATAATGGTCCTTAATCTCAAGTGACAATGCGTTTCTCTAAATTCTGAGGAGGAATAAAAGAAAGCATTCATTCTGTTATCTTAATGAAAATGTATGAGTATACTCTTTTATTTAACAGAAAAGATAAACATAGGTATTTAGAAAGAGGATATTAGCAAATAACTCACATGAAATTCACTGCCTTGTGAGTACTAGACTTTTCCTTTACAAGTTAGGAAAATTATTATTTGATCAGGCTCAGTCATTCATAAATGCAAAGATACATAGCCAAAGTCTAAAACAACAACCTGCATTTTCTTGAAAAAGAAAAGGAAAATTTAAATTTCTCAATCACATATTATATACAATTTTTCATAATTTTTCAAAAGGTGGAGATGATTCACAAAATATCTGTTAACATATATTGCATATAACAACATAAACAGTAAAACTATAATGACCCTAAATGTTTTCATTTCCCTGTGTCTTAATGTGCATGATAGTTTGTCTCTTTTAAGAGTTTGTGTATGGGCTATGTAGTCTCTGATTTCTCTAAGTGTTGGGTATTAGTTCTATCTTGTAGAGTGTGCCTCAAATCAATCAAACATTGGTTGGTTACTCCCACAAGCTTTGTGCCCCCAGTGCCCTAGCATATTTTGCAGACATGTAACCATTGTAGGTCACAGGGTTTATAATTGGGTTGAGGTATATGTTTCTCCTCTGATAGCGTTCAGAGTACCTGCCTGTACCAAAGATGCTAGAACGTAGGGGTAAAGGCTCTATGTAGGCACCAACTGAACTTCTCCATATTCAGTGAATTGTGTAGATGTTGTGTTTAGCAATGGAACCTCCTAAAACCAAATACTACTGGTCTAAAATAAGAATGAAAAAAAGTACTGATAAAATGACTCTTAATGGTATTCTGGTATACTCATAGATCAGTGTCTTGTTTACCCATTATCAGAGAAGTTTCCTCTTGCAGTAGATGGAAAAAAAATACAAAGATCCACAGAGAGACATTACACAGAGAGTGAGAGACCTTGGGACACTCAGACCTTAATGGGATGTCTCCATCAAATTCCTCCTCTCAGAGCTCAGGAAGTCTCCTGGAAGAGGAGGAAAAAAGAGTATACAAGCCAAAGGGAGTGGAAGTCAACAAGTACACAAGGCCCTCTAAATCAACAGGAGAAAGCTCATATGAAATCAAGGAGACTGAAGCAGCATGAAAAGGGCCTGCATGGGTTGTGCCAGGTTCTTTGTGTATATGCTATGGCTTCCAGTTTAGTGTTTTGATGGGATTCCTGAGTGTGCAAATAAGTGGGTCTCTGATTCTTGTGCTTTCTCTTGTGCTCCTTTCTTTCCATTGGTTTGTCCTGTCCAACTTTGACATAATAGTTCTTGTTTTATCTTGTTATATTTTATCTTGTTATATTTTAATATTATCTCTCAAAAGTCTGTTCTTTTTAAAGGAAAGGCAGAAAGGGAGTGGATCCAGATGGGAGGAGAGTGGGGAGGAATGGGGAGGGGTGGAAAGAGGGGAAGCTGTAATCAGGATGCATAATGTGAGAGAAGAATCTATTTTCAATAACAGGTAATGTTTGTATATGGGGATGGAAAGAAGATTCAGTGGTTAAAAACATATACTGTTCTTGCAGAGGTCTCAGCTTCAATCTTCAAGACCCACATGGAGCAGCTCACACTCATTATAACTGCAGTTCCAGGAGTTCTGACTCTCTTTTCTGGCTTCCACTTTGGCCTGTATACAGAGATCTCACATATACATTTAGCCACACACACTTACACATAAAATAAAATCAATGAATCTCTTTTTTCACTTTTGTGCACATTACAGAAATGTGATGGAAACAAAATGTGGTAATTAACAATATTTTGGAAGATGACATTGCATAGCAAAATATTTTCAGAAATTGCTTTTTGTGAGTCAAGATTCAGAAAATGACTTCCATAAATGCAATCCCAAAAATCTCTATCCAATTTCTTTGCAATGTAGTTGTTTACTTGCACTATTTTTTCTAAATCTAAGATGGTAGTGTCTTTGAAATTATACTAGTGAACTTGTGACTGACTGCTATCTTCATGCCAATCATTTTTTTAAGGGTGTGAAATAGTTTCACTGAACTTTGATTATCTTTAAAACCAATACTTTCTGGAAAAGTAGTGTTTAATTATAAATCATGAAAATACTTTTATTATAAAGGAATAACTTATAAAACTGAATACTAGGATGCATACAGCAGAAAGTAAGCAGCATGACATCAGTACTTGAATACTTGAGTAACTATGTAGTCTGAAATAGCTTCTAATAAAATATACATATGTTATTTACAATTAGCTGAACTCTACTAGAAATATATGATAATTAATCATTGATGAACATAATTATGAAAATATTCAGCTTCTTCTCATTGGATTTTTTTTTAATCTAACAGCTTCTCACCATAAGACACAAATTCCCGGTACTTTACAGAGGATGAAACAAGTGTTTGTATGTTTTGAATCACAATACATTGAAAAAGGTCTCTGTGCCTTTGCCATCTTTATTCAAAATTTGAAAAACTGAATATTGTTTTCACTATAACCTGTGCCCTTAGGGCACAAGGAAGACATTTAAAATATAAGTACCCAAAGATCACAGTATTGATTGGCACATCAAATGCTCCAAGTATCTATGTGGAGATTCATGTTCGTTTTGGAAAGAATTGTCAGTGAGTCTTTCTACTTTTGCATGTATTGACAGTTAAGCCTTTGGGTGTTTTTATTCTAACCAGCATTTCACAGAAAGCTTGTATAGTAAGCAATGTAGTAACTTGTATAGTAAAAGACAAAGTGTATTCTTCTAGAAAGGAAGTCGATTTTCTGTCCAATGTTATAAGTGAATATGTTCCACAAAGGCAACATGTGGTATGTTTGTTTACAGTCCATTGTAAAAGATTGTTGTTTCTTAAGTTTGAAGTTCATCGAAAGCCCCTGTAAATCTAGTATCTACTGGGCCATTATACATCGTCTGAGGATCTGCAGGATCTGATGTGATCACGCTGCTAATTCAATGTTAGGATTAAAGTCTTTTATATCTGATCATGGAATCTTATTTTACACTAGTACACAAGATATTCTTGAAAACAAATTGCAAATGTGCAGGTTAATTACAGTCTTTTCTTTGATAGACCATCAGGGTTTTAGGGAAGTAAAAACAGGTATGCGTGTGGTAATCTGTAGATAATAAAGTGCTCATTGGTTGCCTTGCACACAGAAGTATTTAGGAGATCATAGATATTAGAATCTTAAGGCCAAATATTGTTCAGTCATTTTTATTCTTTTAAATTAATGGCCAAATGCATTTAATTTCTCAGCACAAGGATATGATAGACCTCATGGTTAGGCTCAAGAGCCCAGGTTATGAAAAGAAAGTGTTCTGTTGCCAGTTTATGTCTCTAAAAAATGGAAAATAAATCACAATAGAATAGGCAAATAAACTAGTGAAGAGAATATTGAAATAAAGCAATGCCATCAGAGACAAAGTTAAATTTTCCTCTATTCCAATGTGCCATGAGAACAAACCCTAAACAAGAGAAAGTGTAGATGTTGTGTGTTCCATCCCCACACGACCATACATTCCACTCCAGTTACCACATGGCAGTTGAAATAATTCATATTAGAGCTTCATCAGATCATGTTCAGAATTCTTCCAGAATGTTCCCACAGCTTTCATGAATGTGCTCAAATTTGTTCCCTGTGATTTACAAGGCCCTTGATGACGTGGCCCCTGCTATTTTTCTGGCTTCCCTTGTGGTAAACCCCGGCCCCAAGGCTTTTGGACGTTACATATATTGTTTTTGTGTCTAAGCCTCTTCCCTCCTTGATATCGCACATCTTGTTTGTTCAAACTTCCAGTATTCTTGGTAAATGATGCAATTTTAAGGCAGACCTTTTTGGTCACTGTGGATTCAAATCAAAGACCCAGATGTAAATCCACATAGTTAGGACACATGATTTTGATAAAGAAGCCAGAAATACACAAAGAAAATAAAAGAAAGCATCTTCAACAAATGGTGCCTTTATAACTAGCTTCATGAGGTCAGCATGTAGAAGAATGCAAATTGATCCAGTTATCACCCTGTACAAATTCAAGTCCAAGTGGAAAAAAGACTTCAACATAAAACCAGATACAATGAACTTAATAGAAGAGAAAATGGGGACTAGCATTCAACTCATTGGCACGGGAGACAATTTTCAGAACAGAATACCAATAGCACAGGCACTAACATCAATAATTAATAAATGAGACATCATGAGACTGAAAAGCTTCTGTAAGGTAAAGGACAGCATCAGTAGGACAAAATGGAAGCCTACAGAATAGGCTTTTCCCAACCCCAAGTCTAACAGAGAGCTAATATCCAAAATATATAAATAATTCAAGAAACTAGACATCAATAAAGCAAATTATCTGATTAAAAATGGGGTACAGATCTAGACAGAATTCTCAACAGAGGAATCTCAAATGGCTAAGAAACACTTAAAGAAATGTTCAACATCCTTAGCCATCAGGGAAATGCAAGTCAAAACTACTTTGAGATTTCATCTTATACCTGTCAGAATGGCTAAGATAGAAAACAAAAGTGACAGCTTATTCTGGTAAGGATGTGGAAGAGAGGAACAATTCTTCATTGTTAGTGGGAGTGCAAACATGTACATCCATTATGGAAATTAATATAGCAGTTCATCAGGAAATATGAGAATCATTCCACCTCAAGACTCAGCTATACTACCTTGAGCATATATCCAATGGACGGTCCACCTACCACAAGGACACCTGCTCAGCCATGTTCATTGAAGCTTAATTCATAATAGCCGAAACTGAAAACATCCTAAATGTCCCTCAATAAAAAAAAATGGATAGAGAATCTATAAATTCAGTGCAATCCCCATCAAAATCACAACACAGTTCTTCATAGACCTGAAAGAACAACACTCAACTTCATATGGAAAAACAGAAAGCACAGAGTAGCTAAAATAATCCTGTACAATAAAGGAACTTCCAGAGATATCACCGTCCCTGACTTCAAGCTCTACTATAGAGCTAGAGGAATAAAAGCAGTTTGGTATTGTCATAAAAACAGACACCTGGATCAATGGAACCAAATCGAAAACCATGACATAAATCCACACATTTACAAACACCTGATTTTTGACAAAGAAGCCAAAATTACACAATAGAAGAAAGAAAGCATCTTCAAAAAAATGGTGCTGGCATAACTGGATGTCAGCACACAGAAGGATGCAAATACATCCATATCTATTACCTGAACAAAATTCAAGTCCAAGTGGGTCAAAGAGCTCACCATAAATCCAGTTACATTGAGCCTGATAGAAAAGAAAGTGGGAAGTAGCCTTGAATGCATTGGCATGGGAGACTACTTCCTGAATATAACACCAGTAACACAGACACTGAGATCGATAATTAAAAAATGGTACCTCTTGAAACTGAAAAGCTTCTGTAAGGCAAAGGACACCATCAATAAGACAAAACAGCAGCCTACAGAATGGTAAACGATCTTTACCAACCCCACATCTGATAAAGGGCTGATCATATTTTTTTGTAATGAGGCAAGTCTCCTAGAAGCAGGACTGGGACATAGACTCAGCCACAAAAAATAATTTCAACCTACAATCTATTCTGCCTGCAAGATGTGCTGGGGGGCCCTCACCCTAGATCCCGTCCCTGGG
>CABHPP010133835.1:976-23514 GCA_902168425.1 Peromyscus attwateri
TAGACAGACAGACAGACAGGCAGGCAGACAGACAGACAGAGTGTATTACATTCAATTTAGAGAGAGTGAGAGAGACCTTTTTAGCCCCAGAATTTCTTTAGTTTATTTGAATGTGGATCCATTGTAGTTGAATGTGGATCCTTTGTAGTTCGGGGAATGATAGTAATGGCCCATTTACATTCAGTGGGAACAGAGAAAAACAGAAAAAGATTGGAATTTTCCATTTTATCCAGAGAAAAAGGAGAAGGAACCTTGACATCCGTGTCTCGATTTTCTCATCTATGAACTGAGGATAATGGTACCTAGTACTCTGTAGGGTGGCGTTACATCCGTCTTTGTCATAGTATAGTGCTCACAATACCTGCCTAGCAACAGATGAGCAAAACGGTCATTGCTGTTATCTGAGCAAGTGTTCTGGAGTGGACCCCAAATGTAGGTTATTCACCTTAATCTCCCAAGCACCTGCAGAAAAGACATTGTTATTTCCACTTCACAGGATCAGAAACTGAGGTGAAGGAGGTGGGGTCAGGAGGCAAGGGGCCCTGTGCTGTCCAAAGGGCCAGTATGAGACAGGAAAGAGTATCCAGGCTCCTCGGATGGCCAACTTCCATCCCTCTCTCCATCCCACTCTCGCCTACGAGGCCGCTCCTGCCTTCCTTTTTATTTTATTTCTTAAAATTTTGGCAGCTTTCTTGAGGTATAATGAAATTCAATGTGCTTTTGACAAAAGTATACAGTTGTTTAATTTTAATCATGATACAGAACATTTCCATCTTCCTGAAAGTTCCAGCCAGCCAGTCTCCCTCTTCCTGGTCCCTGGCATCTCCATCTTGATTTTGTTTGTTTGTTTGTTTGGTTGGTTGGTTGGTTTGTTTTTTTCCCACCGGTGTTAGTGACTACATGAAAGGCTCCACCTTTGCACAGCTGAGGAAGGACTGAAGGAAGGGGAAACTGTTGTTTGGGTGGGTGAAGCTCCTGCTTAGACGACACCAAGGGTCAGACTATCTGGTCACAGGCCATTGCGCTGGGCCAACCACATCCTTACAGCCGAGCCGGCTGGGCCTCCTGGTCTAGCACCAGAAGAGTAAACTGGAGTTGGGTAGTGCAACTAACTAGGACTAGGAGGGCCTGCTGCAGCTCTGATTCGATGCCTGGATCACCGGTGATCACAACGGCTTGTCTTCCTCCCTGGTTCTCCCTCTGTCCTTCTCTGGCTTTATTTCCCTGGCTCCGTGGAACCACCTACCCAGCTACCAATCTTTCCCCCTCACGCCTCTCTGCCGTCTGGCTGCCCTTAGTTTCATGAGAAGGAAGGTGAGGAGACCACCTTGTCCCTTGCAGAATTCCTGGCCCCGACAATGGCATCTGTCCCAAAGCCAATCCTACTGGTTGGATGAAAGACTGATCCAGCCCTGTGCTTTTCCTGTTCTGTACGAGTGTGGAAGAGTCGAAATCCTCTAAGGCTTTTCTCCAGCTCTTCATTCTGATTTGCTTCTCCTTCTTAGGTAATGTGGGCACCTGGAGAAGAAAGACAGAGGGGGAAGGTTGTAGTGGTTGTGATTCCTTAGCCTTAAGTGAAGGGTGATCCAGTAAGGGACTCTTAGTTTGGGGCCCAGAAGGAAGGGGACTGTATGCATAGATATCTGCATCAGGCCCATCTGAGCTCATTTGCAGTGGATGGGCCTCTTGGGGACTCCTGGCTAGGTACTGGTCCTGGTTGGCTGAGCAGGCCTGGTGAAGAGGAAGAGAGACTAGCAAGCTATAGGGAGCTAGGAGACACTAGGAGAGAAAACAAGCACATGCAAATGTATGCAGATGTATGCAAATCTCTGCAGCTTTGCAGCGAGCCTAGGGGCTCTCTGGGTAGGAGCCTGGGCCCCGCCCTAAGTTCAACATCTCTTTTTGGCCCATTAATCCCTTCTTCCTGCTTCTCCCTCCCAGGAGCATCTGCTTCTCCACAGTGGCATCTTCCCTGGACCCCACAAGGGGTCCAGGGAAGATAAGGACGCTGAGTCACCAGGCGAGGAAGAAGGGAAGGGGAGAGACATCATTTCAAGCTGAGAATGACAGCATGGGAAAGTGGCAGGAGAGCTGCCTCACTTCCTGGTGGCAAGTCTCTATTTAGCCCCAGATGTCAACATCGCCACCTTTGAGATGGGGCATGACTGCTCAGCATCCAGAACAATCTAAACGGGAGCTTCGTGGGGCCTTGTGGTGGGAAGAGGGTTGTGAACGGGCCCCTCTCTACTACCTCTCCTTTTGGCTCCCACTCTTCTCTCACAAAGCAGGGGGCTCCTGAGGTCCCTGATGGGTGGCCCTAGCTCTCCTGTGGCAGGCCATCCCCCCCCCCCCCCCCCACCCCGTGCTCTAATGAGCTACTTGCTCCCTTCCCATGCCTTTATTGACAGATCTACAGGACAGCCACAGCAGATGTCAGCCTCAGTCTAGTTTGAGGGAAAAGGCTGTGGGCCCCATTCTGAGGAAGCTCAGAGACCACTGGCAAGGGGCGGGATGAGAGAGACCTGAACCACAGTCTGGACAGCTCGTGGCTTTCTTGTTCCTCTTGGTAGTGAAACAGCCCCGGAGTGTGTGAGTAATTTTCCTAGAGTCCCACAGCCAACACCAGCATGGCTCCTGCTTCTCCAAGGAGCCGTAGGAAGGGGAGTGGTCGGCGCATCGGTGAATGAGAGACTTAGGAGGCTGGAGTCGGGCTTGGGCTCAAGAGCAGATACTAATGTGACTAGAAAAGAAAGAAGAGTGAGCAGGCGGTGATAACCAGTTGTAGCCAGCGGGGAAGATAAGGAAAGCACAGGTCTTATGGCTCAGACAGCAAAGCGGAGACCCCTTGAGGAAGGGCCAGCTGGATGAGGGTCCAGGCCTTGCCTGCCCAGTGCAGACTCCACTGTCAGACCCGGAGCGGCCCAGGGATGACTGAAATACATTTGGTGGCCCTCTCCTATCACACAGAAACTGTCATTCTTCGTTTGGGGTCATGCCCCCTCCCAGTTACATCTTCTCATCCCCTCTTCCTGATTCCTAGGAACCTCTGGGAATGTTGTCCTTATCATCAAAGATATCTTCAAGCCTTTCCATAAATGTCCCCAGACCTTGAAAATTTGCATCTGGGTCTGAATGGGGGCTGTAACTAAGATATTGTGGAGGGAGAAGCAGTATATGGTCACAGCTTCCTGCCCTTTGCTAAAGAGGCCTGCCATGATGAATGCCTCCCCCAGCCCCGACCCGACTCCAGCTGTAGGTCCATACATTCATCAGCTTCACAGCCTCTCAGTGAGAAAGGGACACTTTAGTCCTCAGACTTCAATCCACCCCAGGCCCTAGACTTCCTCTCCCCTGGGGTAGACTAATGCAGGCCCATAAATTAAGACATCTGCTCTGCCCGCCTAAGTCCCAGGAACCTGGGGCTCTGTAATATCTCCCTTGTTTTCCTTGGCCGTATTTAACTTTCTTCCAATTAGTTAGGCCCTGGGGCAGCGGCTAGACGACAGATGAGTCAGAGGCACCAAATCCAGAACCCAGAGTTTATCCGAATGTCGTCGTCAGCAGCCTCTCCCTGCTGGCTCCGCTCTCTTCCCATTCTTCCCTTTCTCAGTTCTCTGGGCTTCCGCTCCCTGGACCTGTACCAAATTCACGGTCATCGATGCGTTTCCTTACCAGCAACTCTACCTGATACAATAGGGCGGGAGGGGGCTTTTAGCATGTGTTTGAGTACACATTTTGTCCCCACCCCCAGATTGAGGCTCCCCAGTGGTCTTAGTGCAGGCTCCTCCTCAACCCCAAGCCACGCCCCCTTCCGGAACCTTCCCTGCTGCCTCTGCTCCAGCTGCGGCTGCAGAGATGATGGGTCCAGGGCCATGGAGGCTCATCATGGAGGCGATGAATTAAGAGCAGGTGTTGAGAGTCTGACTTCAGGTCCGGGGGGCCGGGGGGGGGGGGGGGTCCCGGGTAGTGGGACCCCACCAGTGCAGGTGGGAGGAGGGGAGAGGCCTTTCATGCTCTGCTGGGCTGGGAACAACACCTGACAAGAGCTTAGAGCCAAGAAGTCTAACGATGGGAAGGAACTGCTGTGTCCCCAACACATGTGTGGCTCAAAGGGTCATTTTGCTCAGCCCCACACCACAGTGGTGTCTCATGCATGCCAAGGCTCACTTCTGCCAGCCTTGGCCACATCAAAGGTTCCTGTCCAAGGCAGGCTGGGGGTAGAGAAAGGGAGAGGAGAGGAATGCTGGAGTGAAATGCAAGAAAGCGTGGGGTCTGCAGGAAGCAGCAGGAAGGGTACCTCGAAGCCACCCATGAGGCAGTCTGTGCTGAGAGGGATTTTTAGGGCACCCTGAGACCAATGCATGGGTACAGCCAAAGCCAGAGTTAATTCGGGAGGTTCTGTAGCAAGGCCGACTGTGTAGCTGTCATGATGCATGCCTTATCATGATGCATGCCTTATGATGCATGCCTTCGAGCCCATTATCGGTAAGGCACAGAGCTGCCTAACTAGGTTGCGTGACTCTTAATGGTAAGGAAGAGAGGGGGGAAAAGCAGATTGAGAGATAGGGGTTATCTCCTGAGTGTGTATCAAAAGTAGATCCTCTGACATGCAGGCAGTGGGGAACGCAAGAAGAGTGAAGATCCGTAGGGGGGCAACTGGCCTTTTTATTTATTTATTTATTTATCTCCCCAATCTTGCAAGGGAAAGGGCAGGACAGCAGGAAAGGGTAAGAAGGGAGGAGAAAGGAAGGCTGCCACAGGCCTCCACGCTGGAACTGCAGAGGTGGGAGCTGTCCAGCATGGGAACCTGCTGAAACGAGGAAGGACCCGCCGTCTGAAGTGGGTAGAAGAATCCTGTCTCTCGCAAGGCTGTGTTTTCACCCTCCTCTGTGTGTCAGGGAGGTGTGTTTGAAGGACCAGCCTAGACGGTCAGTTCTGGGAAAGGAAACACTGAATGGAGAATACCTGAATCTTCTCCATTGGGGAAGAGGAAGAAAAGTAACAATGCTCAAAGTTGAGCACTAGTCAACGTCAAGGTACATTGCACTTGCACCAAACAAAGCTACCACATCCCCAAAGGCCGGACATGGCAGCGTGGAGGATTGTTCATGCCTCTAGTGCTAACAGGGTAAACAGGTGTGTGGCCCCTGGGTGCTATTGGACCCTCTGTGTGTCTGAGTACTGGTGTGTCCACGCATACCTGCCAGTGTGATCTGGTCCTCGGGATCTCACATTAGGAGAGCCCTAGTCTCAATGGTGACAACCAAAGCAGTCTCGGGTCCAGCTTGGGTGTCTGCCTCTGCTTCAAAACTCGCTCATTGGAGCTCTATTTTATCAGGTGCTTCCCTGAGCTCCTGGGCTGTCACAAAGGCACCTTATGCAGATGTCCAAGTAGCTGTTAGACTCAAACACAGTCTCACTTCTCTCCCCCACAGTCAGTGAGTCTTTCCCATTTGACTGAAGCTTCCTCAAAAATGCTGTCCTCAGCGGGCTTCCATTCTCTGCCTCAACTGCCACCTTTTCCTCAAGTGCTTTCCTGAAGCCCCCTCCCTGCCTCAGATGCTGTCTTAGTTAGGGTTTTTATTGCTGTGAAGAGGCACCATGACCACAGTAACTCTTTTTTTTTTGGTTTTTCAAGACAGGGTTTCTCTGTGTAGCTTTGCGCCTTTCCTGGAACTCACTTGGTAGCCCAGGCTGGCCTCGAACTCACAGAGATCCGCCTGCCTCTGCCTCCCAAGTGCTGGGATTAAAGGCGTGTGCCACCACCGCCCGGCCACAGTAACTCTTATAAGGAAAACACTTCATTGGGATGGCTTACAGTTCAGAGGTTCCGTTCATTACAATCATGGTGGGGAGCATGGAGGCATGCAGGCAGATGTGGTGCTGGAGCTGAGAGTCCTACATTTTGCAGGCAACAAGTTGACTGAGATACTGGGCAGTATCCTGAGCATAGGAAACCCCAAAGCCCACCCCCACAGTGACACACTTCCTCCAACAAGGGCACACCCACTCCAACAAAGCCACACCTCCGAAAAGGGCCACTCCCTATGAGATTATGGGGGCCAATTATATTCAAACTACCACAGATGCCAAGGTATCACCTCTACTTACAGATCCCTTTTTCCCCAGACATACCAAACTTTTGATTAATCTAGAAGCCGATTTTGAACTGGGGAAGGACAGGCCAGAGCAGTTCTGCACAGTGAAAGGCTGGAGCTAGGGGTTATGGTCAGGGTCAGAGGCTGGCCCTCCATTGTGACCACTGTCTTATAGCCCAGAGAAGGCAGAGGAAATTCCATCTCACTGCTTCGGGATGAGTTGAAAGCTGCACTCTTGTGCTGTTTCTGCTATCACCCATGCATCTCCTGCAGCCAGGAGATCCTTTACCTCCTGCTTCACGCCTTCCCAGCATGCCCCTCTTCTAGAATGCTCATCAACTGACTGTGGTCAGTCCACTTCATGACTAGATCCCAAGGAGTTGTGCACATCACTTGTACGAGGGATGTCATGGGAAGCTAGAACGGCTCTGCAGCCTGAAGCTTGGGCTTAAATATTGGCCAATCTAACCTGTTTCTTATTGTGATTAAGACAAGTGCCTTGACTGGATTTGGCATCCTCTTCCTTACCTGTAAAATGGAAACAATAACATTTTCTACATCATAAGGTTTTTCTGAAAATGAAATTAGCCGACACATATGAAAGGCTGGAACAGTGACCGGTGCATAGTGAACATCCCATATACTTAGCTCTTGCACTACATTTCTCTCAAGCCTGTGTCCACCTTGTGGGTCTCATCTCTCCATGACGATGGACAGCCTCAGAGCACCTTCATGTATCTTCCGTTAACCTCGAAGCTCCCTGACGGTGGGTATTATTCCCTCTGGGGTAATCCAGCACTGATACTGAAGTTAGCCTACATTAGCCAGGGCTTTGGACACACTGAGGGAGCATGAGCAACCTCATCCCGTTACTGCCTGGGCCCATGTGGAAGAGACAGAGGCACCTCATGGGTTGGACTGTCAAATAATTTCTCAGTTTTGTTGTCCAGATCAGTCAGGGACTAACACTGTCATTCTTTGGCTCTGCATTTAGTGCAGGTTTCCCTTTTTTTAGTCATTCTCAAATTACTTCACGTGGTTATCTATTTAACCACATTTATTGAACATCTACCACACATCAAGGCTGTGGAAGGTGGTGGCGAACAGAATGTCCCCTCTGTACTTCCAGCCTAGTGAGAGGAGATGGAACACACAGACTCTAACAAGTGACACATGGTGGGGACACTGGTTTAGCCCAGGGCTTAGAGATGTGACTACTGAGGAAGTAACCCTGTAATCGGAGGCCAAGAACTAGGAGGGCAGGTTAGAAGTGTTCTGGGTTTTCTGCAGCCTTGCCTTACTTCCCAGCCTCCATCTCTCAAGGAACCAACCCAGCCTTTCTTGGGGTTCACACACACCTGCCTTCACCACGCATCTCCCACTTCCAACCTTAGCATCTTTCTGGGGGCTCTGTGCTGACGAGCATTGAGCTTCCTGAGCAGAGTCATTGTGCAAACCACAGGTGCTCGTATAACCTCTTAACATGCCCCCGGGGGGCTTCTGGCTAGTGCCTGAAGCCAGGATCTGCAAACACCTCCCTGCAGGCTGCAGCCCCTACCCTGCTTGGCTGAGTGCCAAACCAGGATAACCTGAAAACACAGCAAGTGTATGATGGGCCAGATTTCCTCCCTCCTACTCCTCAGGAAGCCCCGCCCCTGCACTCCACCCTACTTCCTGTTTAGCAGGGAAGATGTCCAGATCAGCTTCCTTAACAGCTGTTCATGTTCTCCATTCAGATCGGTGACCTAGTGGCTCAGTGAGATGACGTGAGGCCAGTCCTTCTCTAAGCTGGGCCATCTCCTGCCAACCTTCATTCTGGGGCCTACGGAGAGCACAGTTAGAGGAAGTCAACCTCCCTGCCTCCGCAAGGGACAGAGGAGGAGAGCCCAGCTGCAGGGACCTAGCATCAAGACGCTGTCCAGTGTGAGTCAGGCACAGTACTAGGCAGCAGATTAACTGTTCCTCGAGAAAGCAGGCAGCATTGGAGAGTAGTCCAGGATAGATCAGGAGTGAGGAACATGGCTGTGTGCATGGCATGGAGGAGCTCAGGGCCTCTCAGCTCCTTACAGGCGGTCAGGGAGGCCTCCCCAGGTGGGACATCCTCATGGAACCTGGAAGATAGAACTAGCGAAAGACAGACGTGAAACCTTGTATGGTGTGAGCAAGTGATAATGGTCCGTAAAGCTCGAAGATAGGGAGAAGTAAGGGTGTGGGATCTCAGGGGCCCCAAGAAGCTTGATTGTACCCAACTGGTGAGTCATGGTCTCATCATGTGAAAGGGCTAATCTGGACTCAGTGCAGAAATCATGAGTGGACCAGCTAGTGTGGGAGGGGGAGAGCAAGAAGGACCTAAGCAAGGGTAATAACACCAGAAAGAAAGAATTGAGAAAACCTCAAGACCTCAAGGTTGCCTGTAAATGTTTGGTCTGGAATCCAGAACCTGAGTTCCAGGCAGCCCTGTGACCTTGGACCATCTCTCATGTTCTTCAATCTTCAAGTTCATCATCTATCAAATACCCTCTCGTGGAAATAAGGCAGTGGGCGAGGAGATACTGGGCTATTACTGCGTGTTCTCCAAGTCTATAGAGCAGCATCCTGGTAGGATCCTAGCCACCTGCTAGCAGTCAGAGTCTTCAGGTCAGGGATGGGGATGGGAAAAGGAGGTCACTCTTCATTCTGTGGCTAGTCCTGGAGTTGGATGAGTCCTGCCAAGGTCATTGCATCCTTTCCCCTGCCTTGGACAGGTGGCTATCATAAGGGAGGCATTAGGATTAGGAGGGATTTCTAGCCCTGTGTGGTGGGTGGTACAGGCCTGTAAGCCCAGGAGATCCGGAGTTAAAGGCCAGACTGGACTACATATTGAGAGTCTGTTTCAAGAAACAAAAACAATAGAAACATTTCCAGAGCTTTTCCTAGGGCCAGGATTGGATGGATCCCACTTAACATCTAAGGAGGAGGCAAACCAGATATCTCCGTGTTGGGGGCCCACTGACTTTCCCAGCCTCCTAGGCTCCGCTGGCCAGGATGGGATCCCTAGGAAACAGAAATCCTATCAGAGGGCTCCCTGGGAAGCTATGTCACGTGATTCGAGGTCTCCCAGCTCCTGCTCTGGTCATTCCCTTGTCTAGTCCCAGTCTTTATGGCTGGGAAGGGACTTTAAGACCCCGTCTTAGTGAAGATGGAAAACAAAGGTTTTATATCTGCAGAGCCCATTAGCCAGCTCCCCCTTGATTCTCAGTCTGGGATACGCCACCCTAGTCCATTAACCTCTCACCGGCTGGCCCTCCCACCATCCCCCTCCTCCGGGTACAATTTGGTTCTCTGTGACCCTCATAAACTACAGAGCACAAAACTAATGTGTTGAGAGTCTCATGAGGTCCTGACCCCCCGTACATGGGTATGGAGTCTTGGGAAGCCTCTGTGCCATGATGACTGGCAGCCCACTCTCAAACACAGGACTGTCCCATCCCCCGGCCCATGTTGATGTCCTGGAAGCATCCTTCCATGAATCTCACCTCTCTAGAAAGATAAGCCTTTGCCAGGAGTCCATCTTTTTTATGAGGGGAGTCGCAAGCAGGCTTCTTGAGCACACTCAGAGCCCTGTTAGCACTATTCTCGTCCTTGCTATAAAAGAGGCCATGTGGAGGATGGGGGTGGCGGGGAAGGGGAGAGAGTGTCTGTGTCATAAGCAAGGAAAGACACTCAGTGGTTAAGCACTGATGCATCACTGGGGACAGTCTGGGGAGGAAAGAAACAGCACTTTATTTGGAAACAATTCTGCTGAGACGCAGAGTGTCTCAACTTCTCTTTCCAGCTGTTTGTTATGAGGTGCTTGCTGCGCGCTCAAAATAGGGACTGAATTTTAAAGTTACAGGCCAAGTTCTGGGCCTGGATCCAAAGGAGCAGCTCAGGCCAGATGATCTGCCCTCAGGGGAAGGGTCCTAAGCTGTTGGCTCTTCTGTGTCCCCCTCATTCATTAGGGCTCTCTGGGGCAGTCCTTTCTCAAAGCCTTTGTGCTTGGAATGACCCCTGACCAGGAAGGCACCCAGGCTGGGGCAGAGGAAGAGTCTCACAAAGACAGTATCCAGGTGGAGGCAGCCGGTGCGTCTCCTTGCTGGCTCCACCTCTGAGACATATTTTCTGCTTCTTCCTGCCTTCAGTTCCAAACCTAGAGTGGACAATAAGACAAATGTCTTCTGCCTTTACCCTGAAGCATGGTGAAGCAGGCTGTGGTGCTCTTTTATTTTAAATTTTATTTTGCATGTGGTGCACATGCACCACGGTGTGCGTGGGGGGTGGGGGTGGGGAGTCAGACCACAGCTGGCAGGAGCCTCTTCTCCCCTCCCACGGTGTGAATTCTGGGGATCCAACTCAAATGGGTGACCAGTGCCTTTACCCACTGTAGTGAGATTTTTCTTTGGGCTTCCAGCTCACAAATAAGGACAGAGAAAGTTATTATTAATTATAAAAGCTCGGCCTAAGCTTAGGCTTGTTCCTAACTAGTGCTTAGGACTTAAATTAACCCATATTTTTCAATCGTTACCTCATCTCCACACTGCCCATCCTGCTTCTTCCGAGTCTGGCTGGTAACTCTGCCTTTCTTCTTCCCAGAATCCTCCCTGTGCCTGGAAGTCCTGCTTATTCTCTCCTGCCTAGCCTCTGACCGTTCAGCTCTTTATTACTCCAAGCACAGCGACACATCTTCGCACGGTGTAAACAAATATTCCATAACAACCCACTGGGCCATCTCACTGGTTCAGGATCCAGTTTTCGAAAGGAATGGTGAATTTTAGAAGGCAGAAGCAAGCCAAACACAGTGGGGGTTCCTGGAAGAAGATAAGGGCATTGAAGGACAAACTGATGAACTCCAAAGAAAGCTTGCAGTGTAACACGCCAACAGTAATACGCCAATGTTAGTCTCCTGGTTTTGACAGTGCCCCATGGTTGTGTGAAGCTTGAACGTTAAGGGAAAGCTGGTGGAGGGTGGATGGGAGTGCTGCAACTTTTCATTAAGAAAATAAATAAGAGCAAGTGCTGGAGAGGAGTCAGAGAAAAAAAGGAACACTTCCACACTGCAGGGAGAATGTTAAGCCAGAGCAATCAGAACCGAAATCAGTATTGAGGTTCCTCAAAACAAAGCAGCAGCAACCAGAAATCAAACCACATGATCCAGCTATACCACTCCAAATCAACACACCAGAGCTCCTGCACATCAGTGTTTACTGTGTATGAGTATTCACAATAGCTAAGTTATGGAACCCATCCAGGTGTCCCTCAACAGAGGAATGGATAAGAAAAAGGTGGGGGTGCTGGAGAGATGGCTCAGTGGTTAAGAGAACTGACTGCTCTTCCAAAGGACCCAGGTTCAAATCCCAGCACCCACAGGGCAGCTCACAACTGTCTGTAAAGCCAGTTTCAGGGAACCAGATGCCCTCACACAGACATACATGCAGGCAAAATGTCAATGCATATGAAATAAAAATAAATAATTTTTTAAAAAAAAAGAACAAAAAAAGAGGGTTTATATTCACAATGGAATTTTATTCAAAGAACACATTTTGTCATTATTCAGGAAAATGGATGCAACTGGAGATTGTCACATTAAGTAAATTAAACCAGACTCAAAAAGACCAACATCACATTTGTGGGTCTAAGATCGAATCTATAGATCTATAGGATCATGTGTGTGTGTTGAGAGAGAGAGACCTGGAGATGGAAGTGAACTGTCTGGGAGAAGCAGAAGGACTAACAGGAGGAGGAGGAAGGGGGAGGGCTGTGTGGGAGGACATGGCCAGAGCACATTATATACTTACGTACCAAACTGTCCTCATGGAACCCGAAATACATATAATGAATGTATTCAGGAGACAGACGGATCTCTGTGAGTTCCAGGCCAGCCCAATCTACAAAGCAAGTTCCAGGACAGCCAGGGCTACACAGAGAAACCCTGTCTCGAAAAACCAAGCTGAAACAAAAGAGCAAAAACAACGACAAAAATTTGCAAAGCAAAGGTAGAGAGAGGGGAGAAAATGACCAAGAGAAGTCAGATAACTCAAGAGTCTCGGGAAGGCTTGGGTGTGTGATTCCTCATTTCGGAGTGCAAAGAGTTCTCCTAAGCTACAGGGCTTAAGACCAAGTTCACCCCAGGCAACCACCCTCCTGCACTTGGCAGATTTCCGATCTGAGGTCTGACTCCTGAGACGTTCATCTCTCCCAGGGACTGTGCGAAGGCTGGTCCTTAAACCTGCTCTTCTCTTTCCCTTCCCGAGCTCTCAGCTTCTGGTGAGAGATGACAGGTCAAAGCAGCCATGGTCACCCGTGCCATCCCAGGGGGAATACAGCGTTTCAGTGAAATCTAACGTGGAGAGTCGGAGTGTGTATCCCAGCCTTCACACAACGTTGAAACCGTACCCCAGCACCATGATATTAAGAGGTGAGGCCAGCCAGGCGGTGGTGGCGCACGCCTTTAATCCCAGCACTCGGGAGGCAGAGGCAGGCAGATCTCTGTGAGTTCGAGGCCAGCCTGGGCTATAAAGTGAGTTCCAGGAAAGGCGCAAAGCTACACAGAGAAACCCTGTCTCAAAAAACCAAAAAAAAAAAAGAAGAAAAGAAAAAAAGAGGTGAGGCCGCAGGAAGAGTGATTAGGTCATGAGGGCAGAGCCCTCTTTTTACAACAGAGGCCTCAGAGAGACCCTCAAATTTCCTGTATGTGAGAACACAGCAGGGGGTCCTCTGAACCAGGAAGTGGCCCCTTACCAGACAGTAAATCTTCTAATGCCTGAATCTTGAGCTTCGAGCCTTCCAGAATATGAAAGATCTGTACATGGTGTTCACAAACTACTCAGTCTACAGAATTTTCGTACAACAGCCAGAATGGATTAGATGAAGAGCCAATATTTAGGACAGGTGAACCTGAAGTAGGGGCTAGCAAGATGGCTTAGCCGGGAAAAAGAACACGCCATGCAAGCCTGGCCACCCCTAGAACCTGCAGTGGAGAGAGGACTGACACCTGAAAGTGATCTTCTGGTCTCTATATATGCACCATGGCATGGACGCTCATGTATGAGCACACACACACACACACACACACACACACACACATATTCACACATACACATATACATACATACATACACATATACACACATGCACACACACATATACAGATATACACACTAAAAATAAATAAAATAAAAAGCTTAAATGTGAAGGTAGTTAAAACAGAGGAATCCTCAGCACCCATTCCCACACTCAGTGAACATCTTAGCCCTGCCCAGCTCAAGTTACCCACTCCCTCCTTTCTGGTGCCCTCAAGATAGCTTGCTCCTGAATGGCTGTGGAAAAACCCACCATCTATGTGTCCAAGATGAACACCAAGCCAGGTGGTTCCAAGGAACATTCACACATTCACCATCAAGGCTGCCTTCCATAGTCATCCTAAGTCTCTCTTGTTGCTACAATTCCAAGAGTTTTTCTTCCTGTCTTTTCCTGGGACAGAAGAGAAAGAATTAGGTGCCAGTCTGCCTAGAGCAACCCTGTGTTCCTAAGACTGACAAGACCCTTCTGTAAATTTTGTTCTGTCTTGTTGACCATGAAATTGGTTCTAGTCCTTTGGCCTGGCTGTGAGGCTAGGCCTGGTGAGCCCCCAGAGAGCTGCTGGAGCCTGGGAATGCTGTGGTGGGCCAGGCTTGGAACCCGCAGCCTACCAGCTCTTGCTCACAATCATCTTGGCTTCCCTGGTCCCACCAGTCTCCATTCCCAGCCATCCCACTCCTGGCAAGCTGGGTGCTGGCCAAGCAAAAATGGCAGCAGCACCCCTCTGGTGTCTTGTTGGCATTATTTGGAAAGTTGGCTTTGTTACCACAGAGGTGTTTCAAGTACCAGGGAGAGAGCTCAGGAAGCCGTGGAGACAGCGTGGCAGCTGAATTAAACAGCATCTGTGTGTGTGAGTCATTGCTCGCCTGCCTGCCTCCACAGTCCTTGCATGAACCTTGAGCTAGTGAGACACCTCAGCCCACTGAGTCTCTCCCTGGAGCAGAACCGGAGCACTTAGCTGAAAATGACTGCAAGAAAGGCTCGGGACCTGTTAGAAAGGATTCCCTGAACTTTATGGGCCCCGAGGTACCAGTTTGCCGAGATGGTACCCAGTAGTTGGCCATAGTCGATCCCTCTTCAAATAAGTCAGGACAAGTCCACCTTTCTTAAACAGCTTCTCCCGAGACTCGTGGTCCTCCACTCATGACTGACCTTGTGTAGTTCTCGCATGGCGTTGTGTGTTCAGAAGCCACCACAGCTGCCCTCTGTCACTGCCTTGTTTTGCTTCTGGTGACAAACTTCATTGGTTTGACAAAATGAGTTTTCTGGAACACTCCAGTGGAGGCTCTGTCTGTGCCAACCACGTGCCTGGGTTCCAGCTCGCATGGCTTTCTCCATGGTCACAGAGAATCCAGGAAGGTTGAAAAAGTCCCCATCTAGAGCTGTAAGTTGACCCCGAAGGTCGGCCACGCAGAGGGGCACATGGGATTCGGTTACACATCACAACCTGCAGTAGTCTCTCCATGGTACCTGGCAGGCACTGGGACAGATAGATTCACATCAATGTTCTTTTTTTTTTTCATTATTATTATTATTATTAAATTTTTAAAATTTATTTTACATACCAACCACAGTTTTCCCTCCCTCCTTCTGTTCCCTTCCCCCACGCCCTTCCTCCCCTCTCCCCCATCCACTCCTCAGAAAGGGGCAGGCCTCCCATGAGTCAACAAAACATGGCATATCAAGTTGAGGCAGGACCAAGCTCCTCCTCACTGCATCCAAGCTGCGTGAGGCATCCCACCCTAGGGAGTAGGTTCCAAAAGGCCAATTCCTGAGCCAGGGCCAGAATCCTGGTCCCACTGCTAGGGGCCCCACAAACAGACCAAGCTACACAACTTTCACCCACAGGCAGTGGGCCTAGGTCAGTCCCATGCAGACTCCTTAGCTGTCAGTCTAGAGTCTGTGAGCTCCCCCGAGCCGGGGTCAGCTGTCTCTGTGGGTTTCCCCATCATGAGCTTGACTCCCCTTGCTTATATAATCTGTCCTCCCTCTCTTCAACTGGACTCCTGGAGCTCAGCCCAGTGCTTGGCTGTGGATCTCTGCATCTGCTTCCACCAGTTGCTGGATGAAGGTTCTATGATGACAATTAGGGTAGTCATCAATCTGATTACAGGAGATGGCCAGTTCACTCCACCCTCTCTACTGTTGCTAGGAGTCTTAGCTGGAGTCATCCTTGTGGATTCCTGGGATTTTCTCTGGCACCAGGTTTCTCCCTAACCCCATACTGGCCCCCTCTATCAAGATATCTCTTTCATTGCTCTCCCTCTCCATCCCTCCCCCAAATCGACCATCCCGATCCCTCATGTTCCTACCCCCCAACCCCTTCCCTCTACCCTCACCCCCAGTTTACCCAGGAGATCTCATCTATTTCCCCTTCCCAGGTCGATCCATGCGTCCCTCTTAGGGTCCTCCTTTGTTACCTAGTTTCTCTAGGACTGTGGATTGCAGCCTGGTTATCCTTTGCTTTACATCTAATATCCACTTATGAGTGAGTACAAACCATGTTTGTCTTTCTGGGTCTGGGTTACCTCACTCAGGATGATTGTTTTCTAGTTCCATTCATTTGCCTGCAAATTTCATGATATTGTTTTTTTACCACTGAGTAATACTCCATCCCATCAATGTTCTTGAATAAGCTCCTCTTCACTGTTGTGAGGGAGAGAGTATCATCCTCTCAACAGATGAGCTACTGGATCCAGTTTATAGTTTGCATGGGCTTCATAGACTGTGGGTTCATTAATCTGGATGGAAGTCAGGTCTTTGGGCATCTGAGGAGTCTTTGGGCTCTTTCCATTCCACCCATCTGTGGTGATTAAGAGAACAACAGGGATCGGTTGTAATTGCAGAAGGCCAACAATAACCCGAGAGCCCATGTGCCAGAGTCCATCACTTTTTCTCATTCTGCAACAGCCCTGTGAGGTGCACGGTGTATTCCCTCTTTCCCTTTGTTTTTGTCTTTTGACATGGTCACACTGTATAGCCCAAGCTGGCCTTGAACTTATGATTGCCCTGCTTCGATCATGAGTGCTGAGATCACAGGTGTGTGATCTGCTGTTCCCATTTTACGGACGAGAAAAGTGAGGTATATCAAAGAGGTTATACCTCTTGATGGGGTCGCACATCGAGGAAGAGGTACAGGGTAGATTCAAACCCAGTTTTGCCATTCTTGCTCATCACCACGGTATGATGCCCTCTCATAGGACTTCTCAGCCCTTCTATTTAATACTTTTTAAATTTTTTGTGTTTTTTTTCTTTTCTTCTATCATCCTGCTACAACATAAACACAGCCATGAAAATACACTCATGCTTGTTTGTTTTGCCGTTGTTTCTAGGAGGGCATTTTAGTAAATACACAAATGGTGACCCAGCCCTAGGGAGGTCACAGGCTCTCTCTTCTTGCTTCTGTATTTACATTCTCTTCGTTCTGGTCCTGTCTTCTGCTTCTCTCCTGTGCCTTTGTGTTCCCCCGGGGGGTTTCTCTATTTTCCCACCTTCCCTCATCATCTTTTCTGCTCCTCTAGACCTTGGCAGCCAATCCTGTACCTTTAGCATCTCGTTGCCAAGCAACAGGCTTTCTACCTGCCCCATTGTGTTAGAATCTCCATGGCAACAAATATTGCCAAAAAGGAAGGGAGGGGAGAGTTAGATGGGCTGCAAGAGGACTCTGTATTTCAGGACATCCATGCCGTTTTGCCTGCAGTAAAATGCTCCCTCTGAGGGTTCCCAGAGGATGTTACAGTTTGCTTAAACCTACACCTTCTAGATGGCTTGTCAAAAGACAGTGTGAGTCGGGAGAGATAGACTTTAGCTTAGGGATGTTCATGTGAGGTGCAGCACTTTTTGCATGGACAGATGGAACAGGGCCATGTGACCATCTCTCTGTGAGATAATTCTGACAACCTAGACAAGGCAGGGCTTCTCAATAAGATTTGTGAAGCCGGGCGGTGGTGGCGCACGCCTTTAATCCCAGCACTCGGGAGGCAGAGGCAGGCGGATCTCTGTGAGTTCGAGGCCAGCCTGGTCTCCCAAGCGAGTTCCAGGAAAGGTGCAAAGCTACACAGAGAAACCCTGTCTCGAAAAACCAAAAAAAAAAAACAAAAGATTTGTGAGATAGCCAATGGAGAGTTTCTCCATAGGGCACAGAGAGGGCTACATCTGAACATGGTCTTGTCCAGCATGTAGCATTGAGGAAAAGGGTAAAAAGTAAAGGATGTGGGATAGCATGAGATTCTGGCCACACAGGCTCCCACCCAGGGATTTGGGGCATGTAGGAGCCCTGTGCCTGGTCTGTCCTCAGGAAGTTTGTGGCCTCCCCCCAGCCTCTGCTTCCCTTCCTTCAGAGATCTGGGAGAATCCTGCTGCAAAAAGGAGGAAGAAGAGGTGGGAAAGAGATAGGGGTAGCAAGAATTCCCAGCACTTATGCTGGACTGCAGTGGGGACTTCGGCTATCTTGTCCACAGACTCTGAGGTCCTGACAGATGTCCTTCAGGTACCCAGCTAGGAAGTGGAAGTTAATGCTATCTTATGAAAGAGAAGTACAGGAAGGGGAGCTGGGGGAGCCTGAACTGATCAGACCCCCTGCCCCCTGCCCCTGTGGGGATAGTGACCAGCCAGGACTCTCTGGAAAGCAAGTAACCTCATATTATAAAACCTCCTCTCCCATGGACAAAACAGGCTGCTCTAACTGTACTTACTATTCAAGATAGATTGTGTGGACAACTGTCCATCCCAGTACCCAGCACTCACAAGGATGCTGGGATTACACCCAACAACTCCATTTCACTGGCATTTTCCTCCGTGTTTCTGCCCCGTATGAACTGCGAGTCTTTCCCAAGGCCACAGGTTAGCCACAGGTTCTCACACCCCTGGCCCTGAGCATTCCAGGTAGAGGAACATCTCTGTCTCTTTAAACTCCAAGTAGACAATGAGAAAGATCCAGTCCCGTTATTTAATACTCTTTATGCTTAGAAAGTTCTCATCTCCAAATCAGAGCGTTTCAGATTGCTTTTAGTGGTTTGTTTGTTTGACTGATTGTTTTTGAGACAGGGTCTCACTGAATGGCCCTGGCTGCCTTGGCACTCACTTTGTAGATCAGGCTGGCCTTGAACTCGTAGAGCTCTGTCTGCTTCTGCCTCGCAAGTGCTAGAATTAAAGGCGTGAGCCACCACACTCGGCCAGTCCGGGTTCTTAGTTTAGTGGGATGGAGAACAGACAGGGTCTTTTGTCTAGTGGGGGTGGAGGGGCGTCCACTCATCTTCTCCAGCTGAGCTCTCTTGCCTACACTTGGCCTGTTCATGCTCTTGTATGTGTGGCCAGGCTCCCAGTGGGTGACGGCCCCCTGCTGAACAAGGCAGCTTAGATACAAGATGCTCACTGCTCAGAGTGAGTCAGATACTCCAGACACTGTTGTGGAAGGAGTTGGCTGATCTTTTGGGAACAGCAATCTGCAATTTGTAAGTGACAGGCTTTTCAGGACTCTCTCCTCTGGGACCCAGTGATCCTCCTTCTAAGAATGAAGCCTGAGGAAATGATCTGAAGCACAAGCAGAATGTATGGATTTATCACACTCTTGTACACAATAGTGGGAAACTGCCAGGGGTGATGGTGGTGGTGATGGTGGTGGTGGTGGCGGCGGCGGCGGCGGCAGCAGCGGCGGCAACACACGCCTTTAATCTCAGTGTTCAGGAGGCAGAGGCAGGCAGATCTCTAAGTTTGAAACCAGCCTAGTCTACAGAGTGAGTTCCAGGACAGCCAGAACCATACAGAGAAATCCTGTGTCAAAAATCTGGGGGGAAAAAAGTTAAAAAAAAAATAAAACCACGATAGTGGAAAACTGGAAACATTATACATGGGCAGCAACGGTAGTGACGTTAGCCGGGGTTCAGGCAATACATTCCCACAACAATCCATGATCCGATAAACGCATTTTGAATGACTTTTGGAGACTTAAAGTAAAAGGCAAAGGTACTTAGTACACAATAAAGAGATGTACACTTACAACTATAGCACAGGCACAGTTTTATAATGTATGTGTATTTTTGGATTTATTTTTTTCTAATATATGTTGTGATTTTTAAGAGTAATAACTACCCTTTTGGGTTTTTTAAAGATGTGTGTGTGTGTGTGTGTGTGTGTGTGTGTGTGTGTGGTGTGGTGTGTGCTGGTGCCTGCAGAGGCCACAAGAGGGCATTGGATCCCCTGGAGCAGATGTTGTGGGGTGCTAGCCTGGTTGCTTGGGAACAGAGCAGAGTTCTTGCTGGAAGAGCAGCGAGCCCTCTTGTTCTTAACCAGCGGGCCATCTCTCCTGCTCTAATAATAATCATTTTAAAGTACTTCCCATGTGTTCCTATGCTTGGTCTGTTTCATCTTTACAGTTCAGTGATATTTGTTATCCTTGTTTTCCAGAAGCAAGCAAAGCTTAAGAGAGGCTAAGCAACTTTCCAAACGCCTCACACCTTTAGATAGAGTCAGATTTTTCACACACCCTTAAGAAAAAAAGATATGAGAAGTTAACATTGTCATTCAGTTTGGGGTGAGGGTAGGGGGGTGGCCATCTGCCTGACTTGTGTCTGGTCCAAGCTTGGAAATGCCAGCGATGGAGACACTCCGCTCTGATTGTCAGGTAGCCTGCTCAAACCCTCTATCAGCCCTCCCAAGTGGAGAGCATGCTGTTCCAAAACCTTGTGCCCACACTTCCAGAGTACTGAGGTCCAGGGTATTGCAGGCAAAAAACAAAACAACAACAACAAAAACAAAAAACACCACCGCCACCACCACCACCACCCCAGCTGCCACAGGAAAGCAGCTTGGATGTTTGGGTTGGAAGTCTTTAAAGTATTCCAGAATCCTGGAGAGCTCTCCCCTGTCCTACCATCAAGGAACCTTCCCCTCTCCTGGCCCAGCCCTGTGCCTTAACCTTTGCTAAATGATACACCTCCATCTGCCCAGCTGGAAAACTCATCTATGGAGAAATGCTAGAAGCTTTGTGCTGGGGGAAAAAATCCTGGTAAAGTGAACGTGAGAAAGACTGAGCCGACAAGTCCTAAAGAGACCTGTCATCTGGCTGGCTGCCTAGGTCTCTGCTCTCCCTGTCTTGATGGAACTCCCCACCCCCAAGGCTCCACACAGCTGCTCCTCCCCAGCCCAGCAGCCCAGCCTGGGTCAGGACACCGGTACCTAAGCTGTCACTTAAGGAACCAGACCTCCAGCAACTTGTTCTCAGGACCTAGACATCTGTGTCTGGTGGCTTCGAACTCTAAACTTTATAATCTTCATTACCGGAGCCAAACACAGTGGTAGGATGTTGGGCGTTGGAGGATGTGAAGCAGGAACATTCTGGATTTCAGGAAAATGCCTAGGAAGAGGGGAGGAGAAGAAGGGGGGCAGGGGGAGCAGGGGGAGGAGGGAGAAGAGGGGGAAGAGGAGGAGGAAGGGGAGCAGGGGGAAGAGGGAGAGGAGGGGGAAGAGGGGAAAAAGGGGAGGGGGGAGGAGGGAGAGGAGACAGAGGAGGGAGAGGAGGGGGAAGAGGGGAAAAAAGGGGAACGGGGGAGGAGGGAGAGAGAGAGGAGGGGGAGGAGGGGGGCTTCTCCGCCCCACTGTATAGTTGTAGGAAGCTGTGGGCGGGCTTCATACTTCCCAGGCCCAGCCCAACTTCCCCAAGAGGCATTTATAACAGACTTCCAGCCCCCTGTGATTTGTGGGACAGTTTTAAATCATTGATTTTCATTAGCACTAAATCATTCTTCTTGGCTAATTGAAAAGCAACCAAAGATGCAGCTTGAGTGGAGCCATTGGATGGAGCAAATCAGCAAGCTATGCCAGATACGCTGACAGCAGAAGTCTGTAGCCGGGAAGTTCTGAGGCCCCGCCCCGAAGCTCAAACTCCAGCTCTGTTTCTGAGGCCAGGAACTGGAAGAAGCATGCTCTTAGAATGAGGAACTAGAAAGTGCATTCGGTTTTTTAACTAGAGGGGCAGAGGTTAGGCACATAGAAGAACTTCTAGCCTAGGGAAATGGGGTGGACCGGTTCTGAGATCTAGGAGGAAAGTAGTGACTGTTTCTTCTGTGTGGTGTTTGAGATCCCAGGGTGCCCTGTCTTTGGCAGCCTGGGTGTAGATGGAACAGCTCATGGTCAGGGAACAGTTAGGGAATGCTGCTTGGGGTAGTAGGTGATGGGCATGCCAAATCTGGGCTTTGCTGCATTCAGAAGCCTTTGTCGGGGATCAGCAGGGCTGGGCTATAGCCTGGTGATTTACTCAGAGTCGTGTTGGGAGCACCTGAGGTTACCTCAGGAGCCCCATCTTTCCTCTGTAAGCACATGTTATCATCTGGCCAGAAAGGAGGCCATGCCGGTCTGAAGGAATAGGGAATTCCTAAGAGCTGGCAGAAGCCTGGGACTCTGAGGGGACATGGGAAGGAAATGGTGGATCCCACTGCCTTTGAACAATCCTAATCCCCATTCTGAGCCAGGAGCCAGCCAGGCGGGCGCTGGGGTACGGAGCTCACACTGCTCCCTTGCCAGATTGTAGCCATTCCCTCTGCTTCCTGCCAATCCTCTGCCCACTCAATGATACCCACTAGCTGCCCACCCTTGTCTTCTCTCCACACTGCCTAGGGTAAGCCCCTTTTCTGCCAAGGACTTGGCAGCTGAATGGGCGGGGGATGCCCCCAACATCTCTGTTCTCAGAGATTGGCAGAGGTTAGAGGCAAATGTCTCTTGAGGCTCTGTCTTCAACCCTGAGGGCCTCTTCACAATTCCAGATCTGAGAAAGATGGAGGTCTAACATGGACAGGAGTCTGAGGGGTCACCCCAGCCTCTGCTGTCACTTCACAATGTGACTCAGGACAAGCTCCTTCCTTGCAGGCCGAGAATGCCTGTCTTTGCCTGTATATCCTGCCCCAGGTACCATACATGTACTGTACCAGGTCCTAACACCGTTCTCCAGGGAGAGCCTGGCTCATGCTTGCAGGATGTGGAAGGGCAGCAAGGGCCAGTGTAGTGGTGAGGGCGCTGGGAGATGCGGCAAAATGCTAGTCGTGCAAACAGAACGACCTGAGTTCAGTTCCCAGTATATTTATGTAAAAAGCTAGGGACATGGTGGCACGTGCTTATAAATCCGTCACTGGAGAGGTAGAGATAGGAGGGTCCTTGGAGCCTAGCTGAATTGGCAAGCACTGGGTCCTAAGGAGAGACCTTGTCTCAAAAAACAAACAAACAAGGTTAAACTGGATCATTTGTAAACAAGTTAAAAAATAAATTAAAAAACTGATGTATGTGTTTAAGAATGTGTAAGGGTGAACATGTATGTTTGTGTGTGTGTGTGTGTGTGTGTGTGTGTGAGAGAGA
>CABHPP010133835.1:32427-51537 GCA_902168425.1 Peromyscus attwateri
TTTCATTTTTCTTTATTAAGAAATTTTCTACTCACTCCACATACTATCCACAGATTCCCCCTTCCTCCCTCCTCCCACTCCCCAGCCCTCTTTCCCAAGCCACCCCGCATCCCCACATCCCCCAAATTATAATTTTCAATAAGAGTAAACTGGATACCAGCAAATGAGAGACTATTTAATTTGCCTTTTTAATTTTTTGAATGGAAGCCCAGCATGGTAGCTCACATCTTTAGTCCCAAATACTTGGGAGTCTGAGGTACAGGGATTCCTGTGAGATAGAAGCCAGTCGGCTCTTACAGGGTTCCGGGCCAGGCAGGGTTACAAAGTTGCAAATGGAATGTTTTGTCTTTGTTTTGGATGACTGCATGATGATTTTGTGAGGGTTTTTTTTTTTTTTTGGTTTTTTTTTTTTAATTGTTTGTCCTTTATTCTGTGGAGTATTTGCTGTCTAGTATTGACATGGTGGAGGCCCTGTCTTCAGAGGCAACAACTCCTTGCTTTTCATACTTGTAGCAGGTATTTCTTTGGTTTTTTTGAATGTCTGCAAAGGGTTGCTTTTTTAAAATCCATGTAGAGACTTTAACTTTTATGTATTCAAATTCTATTGGCATTTCCTCTATCATTTCTTGTTTGTTTGTCTGTCTGCCTGTTTTGTTTGTTTTTGTTTTTTCAAGCAGGGTTTCTCTGTGTAACAGTCTTGGTTGTCCTGGAACTCACTTTGTAGACCAGGCTGGCCTAGAACTCAGAGATCTGCCTGCCTCAGTTTCCCAAGTGCTGGGATTAAAGGTGTGCACTACTGCCTCCAGGCTCCTTTATTATTTCTGCCTTTGATGTGGTTCTTAGAAAGTTTTTTCCCATAACAAAATCATGGACGTGTTCATGTCTGTATTCTGTACATTCTTATATTTTGATTTTTAAAGACTTGACTCTTAAATTGATCCAAATTTGATTACATGTGTCTTTGCAAACAGCTACAAATTCTCTTTGAATCAAGAATAATTACTTCACTCATTAACATGGCAGAGCTGGGGAGAGAGAGAGAGAGAGAGAGAGAGAGAGAGAGAGAGAGAGAGAGAGAGAGAGAGAGATCTGGAAGAGAGGTGGGATAATTAATGGATCAAGGTGGAAGAGAAGGGATGATGCTGTTGACTGAAGGTACATGGGGCAGCTGGGGAATGAGCAGAGAGGACTCTGTGCGGGGTGCTCACATGGCCCATGGTTGTGGGGTTGGGAAAAGCAAGGAGGACCAGAAGAGAGGTCATCAACTAAGAGGGTAAGAAATTTGGAGGAGCCTGGGCCTCATGGAGACAGGTTCAGTAATTACAAGTTTCTGGATTGGAAGAACTGTGGTCTACATGTCATTGGGTCCAATGGCATGTAGAAGAATATTGCATTTCCCTCAGGAGGTACATAAAGCACCTGAGGTACCATGACAGGTCTGATCCAGTAGCAACTGTGAGGCGAGTCGGTCTCCATCGCCGGAGAGGAGCAGAGTCAAGGAAAGTTAAACAGCTCATGTGTAGAGCATGTTCTCAAAGCCTTTTCACACCTAGACTTACATATTTGCCCAGAGTCAGGCAGGAAGCCCATGGCTGTCTATCAATGCCAGCACCATCCCTATGCACCAGGGACAGACACTTGAGACTTCACCTGACATTCTCCTTTTCTCCCGTCTCTGTAGGATCCTAGTGTGGCCCTACCGCTGTCGCTGACCATGAATGGGATGGCCAACGTGAATTCTGCCAGCCGCCCGCACTATGCCTCCTCCATCCCGGTGCCTCGAGCTTCTTCACAGACCAGGATTCACACTCCGGGCGCTTCTCCTCAGCTTCGGCCTCGTCAGGCTGACTTGGCCCTGAGCCCCCAGCGAGCTGCCTCCCCAAGTCGGCGCAAGGCTGCAGTCTCTTCTAGAAACTCCTCCCCGAAGGCCTACAGAGGAAGAGGTACCCCAAGGGCTGCAGGGCCAGCCAGGGAGCCGGCTGAGAGTGTAGAAAGCCTCCCCAGCTCCCCCTGGAGCAGCCCCAGGATAACCCCCAAAAGAGCCCTCTCCAGTCAGGCGGGATGCAGAAGAGCTGGGGAGACACAAAGCGCCCAGAGGAAGAAGACCCAGGATGGAATCTCAGTTCGCCAGACCAGGGGAAGGAGCCCACCTGAGACAAGCTATCATGGAGAAACTCAAATTCCAGGGCCTCCTGAAGGTCGGATGCTTCCTAGCTCCCAGGGAAAAGATCAAAGAGACAAAACCTACAAACCCCCTAGGTCTCTGGAGCTCGATGAAGGGGCAGCTCCAGGGACTCCTTCTCCAGTCTGCAGCCCTGTGCAGAGCCTGAGGCCCTCTCATACGCCGGGGACCATTAGCTTTTCCTCCGCCCATCAGCAGAGCCAACCAATCACAGCCACGGTGGCCCCCTTTCAGTACAGGTGAGTTGGGAAGTGGGCGGGCAGACAGAGAGAGGGGGCCAATGGTCCTGCGACCAAGGGGCAATCTCACTGAAAAGAGAGGCTTTGGTAAGAATATAGGGTCAAAAGCTAGGAAAGGGGATGGCTAGAAACTTGGGCGTGTAAGACAGGACTGTAATCTTTTTTTTTTAAAGTAATATTTATTTATTCATTTTTTTAATTTTTTTTTTTTTATGTGTGCTGGTATTTGGCCTGCACGCATGTCTGTGTGAGGGTATCAGATCCACTGGAGCTTGAGTTACAGACAGTGAGCTGCCATGTGGGTGCTGAGAATTGAACCCGGGTCCTTTGGAAGAGCAACCAGTGCTCCTAACCACTGAGCCATCTCTCCAGCCCCAACAGGACTGTAATCTTAAATTCTCTGTTTTTTTCTCAACCCTGGGGCCTTGACAACAGAGACTCGTGAGGGTGACCCTCAAGTGGCCCATTCCACGTTCTCTTGGAAATGATGGAACTATATGAGGGTATGAGAGATGCTTGAGCACCCGATACACAGGCGAGAGGGTCAGCGGTGCTTTTAGACTTGCCAAATTTGTGGGGGCCGTTTGCCTCCACGGTGTGCTGGACAGACTGTGCTGTCTTGAGCCCCGGAGTCTGCAGGAGCTTGAGCAAAGCCTTAACTGCTTCTGTGTGCTCTTCTCATAGCACTTTTGTGTCTGTCTGTCTGTCTGTCTGTCTGTCTCTCTCTCTCTCTCTCTCACACCCCCTTGTTTGCATCGCTTGTCACACGGCCTAATGCCTGTTTAGGTGCATGGTGTACTGGCAGTCGGTAATACCTCTTAAATGGCCAGGTAGACCCTGTTGTCATTGGCAGTGCATTCCCAGCAGTGCGGTCAACATGCCAGCCTCTCCAGCTTTCAGACATGGCAAGTTAAGTGCGTGGAGTAACATCGAGCCAACTAGGCTTTTCAAGTAAAAATAACTCTTTACTAACATGACCATATTAAGTAAACTAAATTTTAATTACTAATCGTTATGTAGGTTAGAAATGCCCAAATGTAAGTTAACCCCCTTCTTGACTATACTCACTTACTGAATTTCCCCTACTCCCATGCTAAGATAGGAAGTAGCTGTCAGTTTGCATCTTGGGGTATATAAAAGCTTATGCATCAGCCCCTGGGTGCTGGGGGACCTCTGAGACTTCAGAGCAACTGAAACCCGGGGCCCTAGCCCATATCATCCTTCACCAGCAGTCAGCTCACAAGTATGTAGATCTCTAAACAATTGTGTGCGACCTTATATCACAGTACTAGGTGTTGGGATCTGGGACAAGGAAATTAATACCCACTATACTCTGCCTGGGTCAGGCCTCATTTGCAGTGCGGCATTCAGTGATGAGCACCACGTTTTAAAAGGACGTTGGCACACCCAAACACCTTTAGAAAAGGACTGACACCCTCCCGAGGAGTCCCGCAGAGGTGTCTGAAGACTGAGTGGAGGAAATGAAGACGTTAGCTTGCTTTGGAAGGAGAAGGTGTAGAAGGTCTGTGAGCTGTTCTCAAATATGGGAAAAGCTGTCGTCATGCTGTAAGATGAATTAGTTTGCTTGGGGCAGCTCCAAAAAGCTGACTCAGTGTCATGGTGGCTAGGAGTTAGCTCGAGACAGATTTGAGGCTGGCTGGGAAGAACTTTCCAACAGCGAGAAAGGCTGACGAACTGACTGTAAGGCGGGGAGTTTTATTTACCGTGGGATCCCAGCAGATTCACAGCCCAGGAATTCTTAGCCAGGCGAACCCTTTTGCTGACTATAGCTGCAGATTCAATGCACAGATGTCCCTCTTTCAGGGGCAGGTCACATCTGTCCCTTTTCTTTCTCTACTGAGATTCTGAAGCTAAAAGTGAACCGAGAAGTGTAGACACAGGGAAGCTGTTCCTTTTTAGTTTCTAGTTTGCTGGGGGTCGAACCCGCAGCCACCCGCATGCTAGGCAAGGGCTCTGCTACTGAGCCACACTCCAGCCCCAGCCTTCTTTTGAATGGCCTTTTCCCTAACAGCTCAACACCTCCCTGGTGGCTGTGACTTTCTTTTCCTACCTGACTCCCTTCATTTTGAATTCATTCTTTGGGAAAAAAGTGTCAAGGTATTAAATACTCTCAGATTTTATATTATCCACCCTACAAGTCCCCTGGTATATTTACAGTCTGGCATTTTTCAAAGAGGTCAGCCTATTTCCCTCTGAACATTTTAACACAGCTTAAATAGAGCGGTGTTTCCAGCACTCAGCAAACACTGACGGCTTGTTTGCATTTTAAACAGAAATGGAATTGTTACACCTCTCCGGGAAGTGGTGTCCTTACCACCCATCTTTATACCTTGAGCTTCCCAGGCCCTCAGTTGTGGTTGGAGGATGGGTCACAGCAGGAGTAAGATTTGGATGGAGGATACCCCAGCATGCTGTAGGCAGATGGGCTGGATCTCCACACACCCTGCACGGGCCGAGAGCTGCTGCCATGGACCAGCTCTGCCAAGAGCTTGGCTAGGCCACTCCACTAAGCTCTATAGCCAAGGAGGTGCCATCTGTTCCCTAGAATCCATAGACATCCTGTTTTCGTGGAAATCTGTTCTCCACTCCCAATACCTTGGGCTTCTGTAAAACCTCAGGTGAATACAGAAGCAGAGGTTAATGGGTTTCCTCCTCCTCGTCTCCAGTCTGGTCTGGGAAACAAATCCATTACCCATCTTTCACTTTGCCCCAGCCTCCTAGCCATATCTCTTCAAAATCTGGGTGCAGTCATCCCGTGACACTGATCTGCCTGCCACCTCTCACCTCCTCTTGATGCCCTTCCTTCTTGGGCCCCAGAAGGCAGAATGTCCCTCTGGCTGTCTTCCAGTTTCTGGTCTCACACATCCAATTCCATCACAGCTTCCTCCTTACTCCCAGTATGTTTCTGTAAAAGGGCCGCAGCATCTGCATCATAATCATACCTCTCCCCACCTACCAAGCACTGCCTTTCCCTGATAGTGCACACCTTCAATCCTCAGACAAGACTTTAGTTAAGAAGGAATAGTCGGCGGGCGGTGGTGGCGCATGCCTTTAATCCCAGCGCTTGGGAGGCGGAATGGCTGGTTAAAGGTGTCAGGAGTGTAGGGTCATTGAGGTCACCATTTCGGTTTTCCTCTTCTCTGGTTCAGCCTCCCACTGATTTCTGGCCTATGTTGTCCTGTCCTTTCAGGCTGAAAAGCCCTGGCATATATAGGGAAGTGGAGGCAGGTATAGACACATGTGCAGAGCCAACTAAGAGCAGAGAGGCAAAGGCCACCTTCCGTCATGCTCCTGGGTTGGGGGTTCCTGGTACATACAGACGATTCGTTCTTACCTGCCCTTGTAACGCAATGATGCAGTAGACTTGTGACGGTACACCATTGTCGTTGCAAAGCTGGCTAGCACCTATCCAAGACAGACACTGCTCAGCTCCCTACAGATGATGCTATCCAACGAAACCTCTAATACAGAATTCCCTCACCTCAGTAGAATGTTCTGTTATTTTCACAACACTACGTTGCATGTCCATACTAATTTTTTTTCCAAGAAAGCAACTGTCTCATTTCCCCCTGTCCCCTTGTGTTGTACACTTGACTAAGATGAGTGTCCCCCATTATATCAAGCACCTCCCAGAGGCCAGCAGCACAAGATCTCCTGCTCTCTCAGTTTACTCCACCCTGCCTTGTGACCAGCACCCATCTGAGGCCTGGCAGGCGCACAATACCTCAGCGCTGCCCAGCTGGCTTGGAGAGAGGCAGCGATAGCCACAACCCCGATGTGGCAGACCCAGTGTGCAACTTCAGCCTGGCCCTTCAGAGGTCATCCCTCCCGGGCCTGATGAAAACCAGGCCCAGAGAGGGGAAGATGTTTGCTTGGGTTACACAGTGAGCTCATGGCAGAGCTGGATTCAGAGTCCCAGGCGTAGAGGTATCGGATAAAGCGAAGACCTAAGAAGACAAACTGCAGCGGCACTAGAGACTCCCAGGGTCCCCTGGCCCAGCCTGTCAATTTCCCCTCTTGTCTGCACAGCCCTCCCTTCCCCCTCCTGCCAAGCTGCCAAAGGGTCCATTTAGCTGGCGACATTGGGCGGGGATATGGGGGTAGGCGGGACTGCTCTGAGCCCAGGGTAATTGCATGTAAGGAGAGCTCCCACAGCCTTTGTTCCTGGAGCAATTGTATGGTTGGGGCTGTGTTCTGAGGTCTGTGCACTGGGTAGCCAGTGCCCAGAGACCTCACCCTTCCTGTTGGTACCATGGATCTATCAGGAGTTACTGTGGCTCAGGCAGAGCCTACCCCTCCTCTTCTGACCTAGTGTGCTTGAGGTGAGCGATTCTACAGAGGCCAAATGCCCTCTGAGTGCCAGGAGTCCAGTGGCTTCAGCGTCAGAGACAGCCCTTCCCTGCGGGTATGCTCTCTGCTGAGCCAACATGAGCATCCTAAGGACAAGAATCACAGCAGGCCAGAGGAACCCATGCCTGAGATTCTGGGGTATCTTTCTGCTCTGTGAATGATGTATGCTGCTGGGCAGCAAAGGGCAACAGATGTTGAACATTCTGGTGCCCCTGGGGACTCCTTCCTGGTCCAGCTCTGCCGCTTCCTGGAGTGTCTGCATGTACACATGTCCCCAGGAGAGGCTGGCCCAGAGAGCTCGGGGCGTTGTAGAAAAGAGGACCCAAGCTCAAAAAGGGTTTGCCTCGCCCATAGAGGGGCTTTGAAGCCAGGAGTTACCTTTCCTTCTTGGCTCCACAGGTTGCAGACAGACCAGGAACCTGGCCCCATTCCTCAGGAAAGCTGGGCCCTTGATGGATACACCAGCCCCCCCAGCAGGACTGAGGAAAGCTTCTCCTGCATGGGTAAGTACTCTGGGGAAGACTTTCCACACAGGAGCCACTGTCCGGACTCTCCTCATCTCTGAGGGATGGATGTGGCCTGGGCCTAGGGACCCTCTTCTTTTCTGTTGTTTTATGACAGGGCCTCACTAAAGAGTCCAAGCCGGCCTCAAACCTGTTATTCTCCAGTGATGGGATTATAGATGGTGCCACCACATCCATCTTGGGTCTATCTCTTTTTTTTAAAAAAGTTTATTTTTTGAGGCATGGTCCTACTATGTAGCCCTGGCTAGACTGGAACTTACTATGTAGACTATGTTAGCCACCAAGCCAGCCCTAAATTTTTCAAAAATTATGTGGTGTGTGTGTGTGTGTGTGTGTGTGTGTGTGTGTGTGTGTGTACAGGTGTCAGGGCACACGTGGAGGTCAGAGGACAACTTGCGAGAACCAGCTCTCTCCTTCCATCATATGGGTTCCGGGATTGATCTCAGGTCATCAGCCTTGATAACAAGTGCCTTCACCTGACAATTTCCTCCATGCTTGACTCAACTCAGGGTAAAAGCTGTCAAGTCCAAGAGTGCTTCAGGGTCAGGCTAGGAAGGTGGCCATGAGGGAGGGGTCAACGTCATATTTGTCCAGGGCTCAGATTGTGAGCATCTCTATGTATGTCACAGGGAGACCACAATAGAAAGGTGACAGGCTGGGAGAGTGACAGCCAGGTCGTGGTAAAGCCCAGGTCCAACATGATGGTGCTGGGAGCCTGGGTGGCGGTCCATAGCCACCTGCCGGGCTGCCGGACACCTGCTTCACTCCCGGGAACGCTCTTAATAACAAGTCACTCCCTCGAATATACCCTTCCCTGTGTCACCCTGTAATCACGGTGTCACCCACAGCACATATACTGCTCACAAACACAAAGCCCCGAGACGGACCAAGAAGACCCTTGAGTTCAAATTCAGTAATATGCCTCTTCCAAGTACACCCTCGGGTGTTCAGTGTCCCTGGATGAGTGCACGATGAACGAATAACCAGGTGCCTTGTGACCCATTGGCTATGACCCAAGAGAGTCAGATTCTAAAACCCCCCATAGCGTTTAGGTTTGTGTGTTGATTGATTTCCTGGCAATATTAAAAAATAAAAATAAACCGCAGGATTCAGCAACGTGTGCGCCAAACTGCACGTGACAGCACATCGCAGGAAACAAGCTCTCTCTGTCAGTTTCCTGGGCCAGAGGAAATTGGCTCCAGCAAAACAATAAACTTAATTTTGTTTGTGGTACTGAGGATTAAACCTAGGGGCCTGTGCATGCCGGACCAATGCTATACCACTGATATACACTGCCGGTCCGTCACGAGCTTGCTTTTAGAAGACTCAAGCCTGTCCAGAAGGTTGTGCTCCACTGGGCAAAAATGTGAGATTAGCTCCCAGCCTGGCCTTGACTTCATTGGGCAGTGATAGCATGCCACTGTATCCTCTCTGTTCCCTGCTGGGCAGGTGGGAAGGTGAACTGGCCCTTTGGAGCCGTCTCTAGAGAGCTCTACCACAGTGTGATCTTGGAGAGGTTGCAGAACCGCCACGCTCACTTCGTGCAGCAGGGCCTTGCACAGAATGGTCCTGGGGCAGGGCCTGGGCATTTAAAGGATAACCATCTCCTCCCGCAACAAGTACACATGGAGTGGAAGCGGAGCAGGACAGGGGACAGAAGTAAACTGAATTTCACAGGCACTGACAAAGCATCAGAATAGAATGTGGTAACCAGGAAACTATGTGCAGCTCTATTTTTACATTTGCAGTTTTTGTTAGCGTAATGGCTTCCTTATGTGTGCACCACATTGTTAGGCTAATGATCTCCATCCACCTAGCCAAGCACTCCTTACTAATTGTGACCCCGTGAGCTGGGAAGAGGACTTTTGCTTTCCATGCCATGCCTCAGGCTGACCCTAGGAAGCCCTTTGACTTGTTAGCTTGAAGACCACCCTCACCAGTCAGATCCGAAAATGTCCTCTAGATCCCAGGTGAGGGGGTCGGCGTATGGGTAGGTAGGCAAAAGGCCTTGAACTCTAAAGGTGGGCTTCACACAGAACAGTGGGCAGCACCAGCCTCCCCCAAGATACCTAGGGAAGGGGATCAAGGTTCATGATGATGCCTGTGTTGTGGTCCTCGCTGGTTGTCATGGTGACAGACACATCTTTGCTGAGGATCCACTGAGCTCTTTGATGGGTTAGATGAGGAGAGATTTAGGATATGCCTTCTCTGTGAGGGACCCAATGCTTTACTGAGCTTGGAGAAGTTGGAGTAGAAAGAAAGGGAGGAGACCACAAAGTTTCCACTCTGCTTTGCCCTTTTACTTCTGAACTCACTCTGGACATGTCGTGAGTCACTCGCTGTGTGTGCTCCACTCAGTCAGCAAGTCCCCAGTGAGCATTTGCTTCATGCCAAACAAACACTGCTGGCGCTGCAGAGGAGGAGGGGTACTTTGATCTGCTTTCAGGGAGCACACAGGGTAGGGGTTCACTCTGCAAACTCTTTCAGAGCATCTGGTGGTGTCCCTGAAGTCCCCCCAGTGTCCTGCCCGTACCTGTTGACAAAGCAGTTGACTGGCTGTATCGGGCATGCATCATGCATAAAACATGCTGCAGCAGGCCCTACGTCATGTGGGACAACGAGCTCATTGCCACTTCCTCTTCCTGTTGTTCTTGTTGCTGTTGCTGCTGCTGCTGCTCTTCTTCTTCTTTTTTTTCTTTTCTCTTTTTTATTTTGGGGGTGGGTATTGAGACAGGGTTTCTCTGTGTAGTCCTGACTATCCTGGAACTCACTCTGTAGACCAGGCTGGCCTCAAACTCACAGAGATCCTCCTACCTCTGTCTCCTGAACGCTGGGGTTAAAGACATGCATCACCACCTCCAAGCTATTTCCTAGTTATTGATCATATTATTTTAATACCAATATGTGGGAGATAGGGGACTTTTCTTTAAACTCAGATGTCGCCCCTGCCTGTTGGTGGACTCATTGTGTTTGATGAGCAAGGAATCCGGAGTGAGCAGTCTGTTGCTCCTGCCTCCCCTGTGAGCCAGGTTTCCCCTCCCAGCTGAGCAGAAGCCGCCAGTCTTTCTCTGCTCTTCTCATAAGCATGGGGAGGTGCGGGGTCCTAGAAGGGGTAGAGAAGGAGAATGCCAATGAGTTCTCTCTGCCTTATACCACTCTGCCTGGAATAGAGTCCAAGCGAGCACTCTTTATAATCTTTATATAGCAGGAAGAAATTTCCCCATAATGTCTTGCCACCATGCTGGGGTGTTGGGGATGGCCTTCATGTGTGCCAAAGACTGTCCACAGCCAGCTGTTCCTTCTGCTTTTGCCCTGGGGGCAAAAGTGTAAGCCTCCAGTCCACAGGTGCTTATTTGCCTTCCCTGACTGTCCCAGTATCCACCTGGCTCTTCCAGGGACAACAGGACAACTTGGCTTTGGGCCCATCTGCTCACACTCAGCACTGGCTGTCTCTGCAAGGCCGTCATCAGATCTTTATTTGAACAGGCAAGGAAAGCAGGGCTGACTCTGCCACATGCCCACATGTGCGAGGCTGTGTCCAGGACCAAAAAGGGTTGCCTTGAGGTTTCCATGGATTCCTCAATTACTTCCACTTTGTGGCGTGTTTGAATGGGTGCTAAGTGGACACACACTGAAGGGAGCATCTCTTCTCTTGTAGAAACATGTGTCACTGGGGAACCAGCCAGAGACTCTGCTCTGCCTCCTCCTCCTGTGAGGGCTGATAAAAACATAGACCAGGAGGGGGCTGTGCAGTTGGCCTCCCTTGGTGAGCGGCCTCTGTCTTAAAGCCACAAGTCCACTGTGGATTGGGGTATAGGGTGCTTCTTCTAAGAAAAGTGGTCTATCTGATGTGACTTAGTCTGGGGCAAGAGTGAGGTATGAGCGCTGTGCCCTCTGGGAGAACGTGAAGAGAGTGTTCTGAGCTCATTGCTTCAGCACAGAGGCGAGAGCAAACACCCAAGAACACAGTGAGTGAAAGCTCCAACAGACCTTTAGTTCCCTCGACCTTGGCCTCATTTTCCCTGAGGAGGGATCACCCTTATGCTCATGATTGAGGGCAAGTCAGCAGATAGACTGAAACCAGCACCAGTGCCTCCCAATTCCCAAAATGCTAACACAGCCAGACGATAAAGATGACCACCATTTATTAAAGCCTACTATGTGTAAGCACACACTAGGTGCTTCTTACACAAAGTCCGTTGTGAACACACTGTAGCTCTTCAACCATGGTCTTACTCTTGTTAGAAAGGAAACACCTGAGACCCTGAGAGGCTCTGACAACTGTCTGAAGACTCCCAGCTCCAGGCCGTGTCAGGATTTGGACCCTGCTTGTCTGTAGGTCACACGCCCTTCTCTCATCCCCTGGCCTTTCTGTCTGCCACCAGGACTCACTGTGGTGACTGCACGCTGTCCAAGCTCAGCCCAGTTGCCGTAGACTCCCACCAAGTGGCAGGGAAGAAAATGGGGTCATGAGCCCCATACCTTGTCGCCATCTCCCTCCATCCTAGCAGGCCCCAGGATGTCACATGGCACTGCTGTCACTCCATACCCATGTCATTTCATGCTGAGTTCACACTGCTGTGTTCCCTGTCCTCTGGGGACTTCCGGGCCAGGATAAGCCTGATGTCCCAGCCATCCGTGGAAAGAGACATGCAGACAATTGACCAGAAAATAGAGCAAGTACAGAGTGGATGATAGTCGTTGTGCTCCAGGGCTGTGTCCCTAATGGGGCAGAGGAGGCTGCAGCATGAGCAGAGCTCAGAAGACCCTTTTTACATAAACACCACAGCCATCTGGGGCCAATAGGCTTCCAGGAGTTGGGGTGGGAGGGCACAACACTTGTAGCAGCAGCTGACACTTACTGTGGCTTTCTGTAAACCAGGCATTGCTGGAAGCATATTTAATCCTTCCAACAACGGCACGAGGGCTGGAGCCTGGCTCCACAGTTGTCCTCTCGGCTCCCCACTCTCCGGTTGCACGGTGAAGACAAGCTCTCTGAGCCTCTGTTACCTTGGTTGTAACTGGGGGTAATAAATGACTTGGTTGCAGCTGGGCATGGTGGCTCACACCTGTAATTTCAGTGCTTTGGTGGTTGAGGCAGGAAGATCGGGAGTTCAAGGTCATCCTTGCCTCCAGCATGAGTTCAAGACCAGCAGGGGCTATATGAGATCATATTTTTAAAAATAGTATTAAATAAATGAATGAACAAATAAATAAAACTTCCCCTAGAGGTTTGTGGGAATTAAGTGCTTCAATATAGGAAAAATACATAGGAGAGAGCCTGATGCATACTAATTATTTAATATGTGCCCAGTATTGTTTGTTATCAAGCAAAATGCTGTCCTCACCACCCCACCTTGCAGATGGGAAAACTGTAGTACAAAGCAGTTAAATGATTCGCCCAACTTGGTCCATTCAGGATTTGAACTCAGGCAGTCTTTGGTAGCCATACCCTTAGCCATATATGCTATGACTTTGGGGAAGAAGAAGAATATATGTGGAGTCCAGCGAGGGGGCAGTGCCTGAGGGAGAAGCAGTGAGATAGCCAACATGAGGAGGCTAGAGAAGGGAGGTCATCTGAGGTATCCTGCCAGAGGGGATTGAAATAGAAAGAGAAGGATCTGGATTCCGCTGCCTTGGAGGGGGAGCGGGGAGCGAGAAGACTGAGTGACTCCTCCTGACAGCATTTGGCTGGCAATGAGATTTATCTCCAGAGTAAATTGAACCCAGTAGGAACAATTTTAGCAAATAATCAAGAACTGCAGAGGCTGGGCAGCCTGAAGTCCCCTTTCCCATTGTTGCCTTGGGCCAGGCCCTCCCCACATTCCCCCTACTAGAGGTGAGTGGCTCTACACAGTGTTTGCCACTTTGAATTTTCCAAGTACAACACGTAGGGTTGAGAATGCCTAGTTTCCCTGTTTTCTCCCCACTAAGAAAACCAAGACCTCTGCCTGCCCAACCCCAGAAGGACTTCAAAGTCAACATCAACCTTTTAATTAAACACTTACTATGTGCCAATTGCATTTTAGAAGTTTGAGCAAAATAGGCAAATGCTTCTGTCCCTGTGGGGTTCACGATGCAGTTGGGAGCTGTTCAGCACACAGCCTACAGCACACAGCAGCACAGGGTCCACAGAGCATCCTGGAGATGCTTCAGCTCTGGCTTGTGTGTCCTGTCCCAGAGATGAGAGGCAGAGCTCCAGCCTCATGACTCCCCTGAAATGACAAGCAACAGTAGTGCCACACAGTTCCAGGTTACAGCCCATCATGGCGGAGAAGTTGAGCCATCAGGAGCTCGGAGCAGTTACCGGAGAGCAGTGAATGCATACACACTTGTGCTCAGCCCTCCCTTCTAGCTACCTATACAGTCTAGGATCTCCTGCCCAAGAATCCATCCCACCCACGATGAAGATGGGTCTTTTCATACCCCGTGGGTGTGTCCAGAGGCCTGTCTCCCAGGTGAATCTAACTTTTGGTCAAGTTGACACCACCACAAGTAGTCTAGGGCCATGCCCCTCTGTCTGGAGTCCTTGCTACTGGGAAGATGAGTAGCGAATAGATGAGCTAGTGATAGACTCTCCTCGGTGCTTTTCCTGGGAGTGACACCCCTGTCCTCATCCCCGGACCCTGTCTCCCTTGGACTTGGCTTCATCCTGATGGCTGTCGGGAGATTCGATCTCTAACTGCAGACAACTGCTTCAGCTTTCTTTTCTAGAAACCCTCGTCCCTTGTTTAGCTATTGTGGGCCAGTGAACCATGGGGAAGGCCTGAGCATAAGAGATGGCCTGATTCTTAGGAATCTCCCCAGACAGGCCTCTCTCTTGCCCAGCAAAGTCTGCCCAGCCTCCTTAGTATTCTCTACTGTGATCTTTCTGGAAATCCCAGCGTAGGTAAAGACCTGCAGGTGCTTTGTCCCAAGGAGTCAAAGCTGTCCGTGTCTCAGTACCTCACAGAAACTGCAACAGATCCTCCCACATCCTACGTGGCCCCTTTGGCAAGAGGATTAGAGCTCCTGGTTCTGCCCCTCAGGGCTACTTAGCAGACTTACACAGAAGGCGCTCCAGGACAAGCACCTGAAGAGTGAGGTAACAGACACAGGAGTCATGGACAGTAGGCAGTGTTTTCCATCCTGTGTGTGACCCCGGGGGGCAGGAGTCCCAGACTTCAGAGGAAACTGTGGTAGGACCAGTGAGTTTCATGGCTCTCATCCCAGAGCAGGCAAAGCCCTGGGAACAGGAAAAAGTCAAGAAATAGCTGACTATACCTTCTGGTTTGTTTTGTTTTTGTTTGTTTGTTTTTTTTGTTTGTTTCTTTTGGGTTTTGTTTGTTAGTTGGTTGGTTTTTGTTTTGAGACAGGGTCTCAATATGTAGCACTGGCTAGCCTGGAACTTGCTATGTAGATAGACCAGGCTGTCCTGGAACTCACAAGAGACCTGCCTGCCTCTGACTCCCAAGTGTTAGAAATAAAAGACACAAGCCACCACACCAGGCTGGACTTTATTTTAAGGGTTTCACTGATACAAAAAGAGGATGTTCTGCAGTGTAAATGGGGGGTCAAAGAGCTAAGGGAACTTCCAAGAAGAACTCAGCCTCCGTGGAAGCTGGAGCAGGGAATGTGGAGCCTGAGTCAACCAGGTCCAGCCAGGAGCAGGATGCTGTGAGCTCACTGCATCCTTCCTGCTGTAGAGGCTGGGTTCATGTGGAAGCAGGGGGAAGCAGAAGGCTACCCGGGGATAAAACAGGACTCTGAGAAGGTGAAGTTCTCATCTCGGCTCTGAAAGCCCCGCCCACTGCACCGAGAACTATTTCTAGGATTTGCAGAGCTATTTTCCTATGCCAAGTAATTGCCAGTGATACCGGTTAAAAATAATTGAAATATGAATCCCTCTGTTGAATGCTGTGTCTTATTGAGAAACCTAACAAAAACTCTAATAAAGCTCGGAGGTGTCAGTGGGCCAGTGAGAGCAGCCACAGAGTGAGAGTGTCTCCTCTTTGGACCGTGCTTGCTCAGGTGTCTCTAGGCGGGTTGCGGTTTTTTTTTTGTTTGTTTTTTGTTTTTGTTTTTGTTTTTTTTTTTTTTGGTTTTTCGAGACAGGGTTTCTCTGTGTAGCTTTGCTCCTTTCCTGGAACTCACTTGGTAGCCCAGGCTGGCCTCGAACTCACAAAGATCCGCCTGGCTCTGCCTCCCGAGTGCTGGGATTAAAGGCGTGCGCCACCACCGCCCGGCGGGTTGCGGTTTTTTTATTCACACAGTTATCTTTAACTGTTGGAAGCTCCGGAACTTCCTTACAAAACTGATGGACATTATGTCTCAGAGACAAATGGCCAACATCTGGGCATGTGGCCACTATTTGGTGACTCGGTCTACTGACCTCCTCAATCTGGTCTGTGGATACAGATCACAAAGTTATTTCTGTGGTAGGATGTCATCAGTTGGGTTGGCAAGACAACCTCAGCTGTGGGCCTTGTGTTTTTACTCTGTTTGGGGGTTTACTCGGCCCTCAGTGAGGCAACAGGACTTATTACGAATAGGTCAGTTATTTCCTGAGGGAAAATGTTGTATAAGACTATCTCAGAGGTCCCATGTAACCTTGTGATTCAGCAGTGTGAGACACGGCGTGTGTGTGCTCTGACTCTGGGTTAGACCATAAAAAAAGGGTACATGGTCATGCAAGTAGTTTGCCTGTTCACAGTGAATATGTAGTCTCTCTCTCTCTCCTCTCCTCTCCTCTCCTCTCCTCTCCTCTCCTCTCCTCTCCTCTCCTCTCCTCTCCCTTTGCTTGCCTCAAGTTTCCTATCTCATGCCCATAGTTGCCACGACAACCAATCTAGGCTGGTCTTAGTCTATGGACCGTGTAATCTAGGCGATACAGAGCTCATCTGAGGCTCAGTGTGCAAGAACCATTGTATCTGTGTGTATGGGACAGTTGCCACAGTAATATATAGGGCACATAATATACATGTGGAAACATCTGGACTTCGTATTGACCAGAGAAGCAAGGGGATGGGGTTTAAATGAGTACACTTTCAGAAAGAGTGCCCTAGATTAGGTATTTCTTCCTGCTTTTCCCTGCTGGAAGTCTTAAGAGCAGGGGAAGTGGAGATTCCATACCCTCTCACCTACCTAATTTACAGGACCAGTGGAGCTGCAGAGAAAACAGGCATCTAATGCCATGTAGCAAGTCCAGAAGAGAACCCAGGACCTCCAAGATGTGAGACTAGGGTAAACCCTAATCTCAAGCTTGTGGAGGCTGTTAGGATCACTAGAATTGAAGCTGAGGCAAGAAAGAGACTAGCTGTACTGTACGTCACTTCCTCTATCCACAGGATGGTTCCCCCCCCCCCGCCCCCACCCACGCTCTCCTCTCCCTGGATTCAGTGGGCCAGTCTTACTGTGACTGTGAGCCTAGATCCACTCTAACCTCTAGGGCAGCAAGTGTAGGGTTACAGAATCTCATCAATAGGACCATGGGATTTCATGTTAAGGAGGCTCTATGCTTCTTGGAACAGTACGCAGTATGAAGCAAATCTCCAGCTACAGCTGCAGGTGACTGAAGGACATTGTGGAAGGTTGTAGGACCCTAACAGACCGGTATTCAAAGTCTAATTATCTTGGGTACCCCCAGTATGGTCTTGGGCAAGTTTCTTTCTCCATTAAATGAAGACAATGGTACCCCCTGACTCATAGGGTTTATGAAATAAGGTACATAATGTGTGTAAGAGGGCCCCTGGTACCCGATTCCTGCAGGACCCCCTGTCCTCAGTTCAGCAAGCCGCAGTACATCATCACTGTCTGTCTTACGTAGGAGGCTTTCAATTCAGTGGTGGAAGAGGGTCTGGCCCCGGGATGCAAGTAAGCAGAATATGACTACGTAGCCCTTGACTACAATCAGCAGGTAGGAAAGGCACAAAGTTGTGTGGGACGGTCAAAGAAGGCTGAGCAAGGAAGCCTTGCAAGACGAGTTGGACCTGAACTCATATAGAGAAAGGCCAGGCAGAGCAGAGGTCCAGGGGTGCGTTAGACCTGGACAGAGGCAAGGAGGAAAGCAAATGAGCCAGGAGGTGATGCCAGAGCTGTGAAGGGCTTGTGTACTGGTCAGCACAGGCCTGTGTGGCAGCCAGGCCCCAGAGGGTGGGGTGGTCCTTACCTGCAAGGCCACCAAGTTCGAGATCCTCTTCCTGCAGATCACAGAGCTGTAGCTATGAGGGCAGGAGGGCCTCCATGCCTGCAGATCCTGAGCCCACACCTCCCGCCTCCAGGACAGCCCTCTGAGAACTAGCCACCAGGAAGAAAGGTCCCATGCTCAGGCATGGGGTCCAGAACACCCGGCGAGAACAAGGAACAGCAGCCCAGCCCTCAACATACTGTGTGAGCTAGATTCTGCTGGCCCCAGACATTCTAGGCTTGGGGTTCCTGAGGAGCCTATGGCTGGAGGAGGGGCCTGTCCTCTGCCCTTACACACCAGATCGGGAGCAGGCTCTCTTGAACAGCCCTCAACCCCTGTTACCTCAGGTTCTACAGACCCCTGGAAGAAGGTCAATGCCTCCCTAGACTCAAGGAGATGTCTAGCTGGCTTCAGATCCTGTCTCCTCATGTGACCGGAAATGACTTGGTCTTCTTCTCCAGGCCTCTCCGCTCCTTTCTGTACCATCCCTGCCCTGTCAGAGCTCAGAGGAGGGGAAGGCCATGCCGGGAATTCTAAGGAATGTGTGCTGTGGCTTAGGGTTGATCCACATTTCTGTCCTCTTGGGATTGGGGCAGAGGCAGAGTGGGGTTGACTGAGGTCTAGAACCCTGGTTCTATTACCAGCTTTCAGCTTGCCAAGCCTCGTTTTCTCTAGTAGGCAGGCAGCAGACCAATCTAAGAGGACTTCCTGGAGGTATAAGCGTGCTGGGGTGTTGTGTGACATCACTGTGTCCATTATTGAATTTTCTTATCCACACAGGAGTAAATGGTGAACTATAGTCCTAGTTCAGTACTATTACGTGTGCCAGACAGGCTGGGCTGTGAGAATACCTCGGACACGCTTGCCCCTTTCTCTCAGAAGTGCAGAAAATCACCCCCATACCTCTGAACGCAGCAGAAGTTTGGGGGTATGAGGTAGTCTCATAGCTAAATGTCCCAAGGTCATTCCCCGAAGATATGGCTTTTCCTGCGAAGGGGAAAAGGACAGAGCCTCCTGTCCTAAGGCTACAGAGAAGTGAGAAAAGATGTTGCTGGGCCGCCATCCCAGAGGCCTGGCTTCCACTCCACACTCCAGCTGTGCTGTCTCTCACCACAGGGTACTGAGAGGTCACCCCTGTTTACAGGCCCCACACATCTGTTCTGAGTCACGCATTCATTCATTTCATTAGTCGTCATTCACCAAATATTCCTGAGAGCCCACTATGTGCACAGGACTTTGATGGCCTTTGAGGACAAGTTCAACCAAAAAATGGATTCTTGAGAAACACAAATAAACGCGTGATGAATGATGGCCACAGATGTGAGCAAATCATTACAGAGGCTTCAGTGAGCTGTGGGGAGAGTCGGGGTGTCGGGGTGCCGTCCTTAAAGGAGAAGCATTCTCCTTCACCAGGGGTTGAGGACAGCTGGGTTTGATGGCACACCAGTAATTTCAGCATTCAGAAAAGACTAAGGCATGAGGATAACAACTTCAAGGCTAGCCTGGTGAGAGTCTGTCTTAACAACAACAAAAGAAAACCTACAGTGGTGAATGCCTTTAATCCCAGTACATTGCGGGGGGGGGGGGGGGGACGGCTGGGTTAGCGGGGGGGAGGAGACGGGAGGGGGC
>CABHPP010133835.1:51637-64224 GCA_902168425.1 Peromyscus attwateri
AGAGAGAGAGAGAGAGAGAGAGAGAGATTCCTATCCAAGAGTTGTACTGGCCAAAAACCTTGGGGAAATATTCTTGATCCCCCCTCTCTCCTACACACCCACATTTAGCCAAAGAGCAAATTCTAATGGTTCCAAAGTGTACCATTGCTGACCACTTCTCATGACCGCCATCCCCACCACCATCATCTTTCAGCTGGATTCACCACTTCAGCCAATGACCCCAACAATTTGCCTCCACATAAGACTCAAAGTGATCTTTTCCAAGGGGAAGCCAGGTCTCTCGCTGGCCTGCAGTGTAACTCCACATGACAAGTCCTCATGTGAAGACCTAGAAGGCCCCTCCTCCTAGCACACCTCTCACTCTCTTTCTGCAGCGTTCCTTCCTTTTCTGGCCGAGCTTTTATCTTCCTTGCTGTCTTTGCAACACATCAGGAATTTCTTATTTCCATTTTTTTTCTCCTTAGCATTTTTTATATTGATTTTGTGTGTGTCTGTGGGAGCCCAGAAGATGACTTTCAGGAATCAGTTCTGTCACGTGAATTCTGGGAATGGACCCCTGGTTGTCAGGCTTAGGCGCAGGTGCGCTTACCCACTGAGCTATCTTGCTGGCCCCTCTTTAGTGCTTTTAAGTAGCTGGTATCTCTGGCTAATTTGCTGTCTTGCCCATTTGAATATAAACTCCACAAGGACAAGAGTTTTTGGTTTTGTGATCTGCTAAATCCCCCAGCGGCTAGCCCAGCTGACCCGAACTAGTGTGAGCAATGGGGAGGGGCTTTCTAGAGACTTGGTGTTTAAACATCAGCTATTTCCACAGCCTCTAGCATGGCCTTGCCCACATTCTGACATCCCCACTGAGGGACTGAGTGACGTAGAGAAATGACCTGGTAGAAGGAAGTGAGGAGCAATAGATTTTACAGAGACAGGGGTTGTCGGAATCTTCTTGGGAAGTGACAAGCAGGCACTTCACAGGAGGATGAGCCCAGAAAGCCTTAAAGAAAGAGCTTGTCACTCTTTGGGGTTGATGGCACCCCCAGCCCTAGCCCAGGATGGATAGGCTCGGCTTGCAGTCACGTGGTTGCATTTCCAGTCCTTGATCTCTGGATCCTGACTGTGGGCACAGAAACAAGTACTACCTGTCCCCAAACTCTGTCCTGTGCTGTGTGGGGAGCAAAGTGTGGACTCCTGTGCCCACTCCTGTCTCCCTCACACTCCCTTCTTCCAAGGTCACCTTTCAAGGTCATCAGGGCAGGACCAGTCTAGCTCTCGTGTCTACCTTCTTCTCTCTTCCCTCCAGCTCCACTAACATTAGCCCAACAGGCAGAGCCTCAGACCATCGCCCCCTCACCCTGGGTTACAGCATTTCTAGTCACAGGGGTGTGAGAATGTCAAGTCCCACAGCATGCCTGTCCCTGGCCCTAGGCCTACATCTTCATTCCTCAAATTGCTTCAAGATAATAGTCAACAAATATGGTCAAATTACACAGCCCATTTCCACTACAGAAACTGGCAGAAATGGAGTATCGAGCTTGTTTTAGATTGAGGGACTGAAGATACAGATGATTCCAAACCAGCCTCTTTTCCCACCTCCCTAGGAACTGACGGGAACCAGTTCTCACATAAGGTTACTGACATCAGCAGCACCCTCCTCCGTCTGCCCAGCCCATTAATGATCCTTGGTCTCAATGCAATGAACCACTTGAGCCCTGGCATTTTTGCAGGGTAGCAAAGGGGCAATGACGGAGTAGGAGGGGCTCAGGGTTGATCTTGGGGATAGTATGACATGGCAGAACCCCTCTCTTTTTAGGAATCGCTGTAGGAAAGGCTCTGTACATATCAGCTTTATCGACGGATGCCAGAATGGCTGTTGCCACGGCAGCAGAGCATTCGCACTCCAGGAGAGAATGGTTGGGAAACTCAGGGGATGTGAAAAGAATAAAAAAGGATGAGACAGAGGTAGAGGTGGTGTTAGGGAGCCTTGGAGTATTCCAAGATGCCAAGATAGTGTTTAAAGGGACCACTACCTGGCCATGGCAAGACCCTTTCAAGACAGGAGGAGGACTGGCAGTGAGTTAATTCATGACATTGTGCATACATAGTATTTTACATCTCAGAACCTGACAGGTGATGTGCTGGGAGGTGAGTGGGAGGGAGAGGAATCCAGACTTAGAAGGCAAAAGGGGCGGTGCCTCTCTTCTGATAAGAACAGATACCAACTTGATTTCAGCCAGAAGTCTGAGGAGTGATCTTTCCTTTATCTGCTCTGTCTTCTTCTAACGAGAAGCAGAATTTCAGGGGCTGTTTATGGAAGGGAGAAAGAGGACTTGAGATTTGGGGAATATGATATCCCATGAGAGAAGTCGCAGAGGAACAAAGAGGATACAGAGAAGAGGAAGAACTAAGCTGACACGTGGAATCGAATAAGGGAGTGAGACAACCATGGCGGAAGGAAGGTCAGGTCCCGGGGGGCAGTAGGCATCCGGAGCAAAGGAAATGCAGGTGGACAGACAGATCAGCACATGGACTAGGGTTTCATAAACTGCTGAAGGTTTTACTACAGACATGGACACCAGAGACAGGGCTCAGGTTAAGCCAGGCGTTTTGGCTGCAGCAGTAGGCGTGGGTGGATGGACCTAGTGTTGTTCAGTCAGGATGGTAATTAGCCAATTTCGTTAGCTAAGGCAGAGATGAATTTACATGCAGGGGGAAAACTACCAACAACAACCAAGAACTTGGTAAATCAGCCCACAGGTATCCTTTGGTTTCTAAATTGCCATTTTAGAGAAAGCAACATTTCCACGGGATTGAATCAGGGAAATCACGACTAAATTACAAGATGACAGGTGGATAAGAATGAGGACTTTACAAATGATGGTTTGTCTGTAACCCCAGCACTCAGGGGGCTGAGGCAGGAGGATCTCAAGCTCTAGTTGTTTGTGACACTGTTACAAGTAGTCCGTGGGATCAGAGACGCTCTTTCTCTTGCTTGAACTAGGAGCTTATTTCAGGTAGAAGCAGGAGGATCTGTGTGTCCTATGGCCTCTCTATGCCTGGTCATGTTCTAACAAGATACTATTCAATATTCCTTCGACCAGCTTCAAATTGCTTGTTTCCTCCATGGACTCACAGTCTTGGCTCCACCTCTGTCTGCGTCTCCTAAGATCTGGACTCAGGGACTCTGAGCACTGTCTTCCGGGCCAATCTCTTCCCGAGGCAGTACCTCTTGTCATTCTTGTGAGGAGAACACATACCCATGCCTGCCTCCCTGAGATAAATGTGCTCGACACTTCATTTTCACAGGGACAAAGTTATTTCCCCAAGTCTTGGGTTGTCTGCCTTGTATTGCCTGCCAGACAGCGAGTCCCTTGAGGCCAGACTCTCCATCTCTCTTTGGATCTCTGAGGCCAGCTGAAAGCCCACAGCTCTTGCCAAACAGCTCTCTGCCCAATAACTCTCATTCTCAGTACTGCACTAGACACGGCCTCTCTGCTGTAGTCCCTGTCCTAGAAAGGTTTATAGACTCTCAGCTGGGATCAAGGAAGTTAGAGAGTCCTGGGCTCTGGTCAGCACCTGGTATCCAGCATTTAGACCTCAGAGTCCTTTAACCATCAACACCTACCCTGGGCTAGTGTGGCACTTGGAGGGCTCCTACGCTGATGGGACCGACATATCCAGGATCTTTTTCATTGGTTCTGCAGCTCTGCAGAGGGACCGATGCCAAGTCTCTTTGGAGTCCTTAGGTTTTCAAAGCCCCTTTACCTAGGAAGCTGTATTATAACCACTGTAGGAGCGACAGACAGCAGGAAGGCTTCAATGACTTTGACAAGGTCATGTGGTCAAGTAGAATGGGGACTCAGACTCCTGCTCCCAAGGGTTAGCCCCTTCCTTTTACATCCCAGCCCCCCTTCCCTGTCAACCCTGAGCCCTGTTTAAACCACCCTGTCCTGTACTGTGCCCCTTACCTTCTGGGCTTATGAGGGCAAACTGTGCCCTAGAGGGACTGAAGGTACCAAGAGAGTTTTCCTAGGGGAAAACCGAAGGTGGTTTGTGGGAACTTCCCTCAAGCTCTGCCGGTTTCTACCCAAGACTCCCGGGCAACTCTTTCTCCTGTGTCCACAGATACCCTTTCTCAATACCTTTACCTGAGCCCCTAAATCTCCTCCACGGATACATTTTCCCAGATACAGTAGGAAACCATATACCCCATCTCTCTGCAGCAAGCAAGGAGAAAAACTGGTGGGATCCTTTCTGTGCCCCCAGGGCTCAGCTCACAGACACCTCCCCCTCCCGAGCCAGAAATAGACACACTCTCTCCCCTACCTCCCTCCCCTTGCGCACACTCCACCCCTCCTCCTGTTTGCTCCCCGCCTTCCCCCTCCCCTTCTTCGCTGGGAGCTGCAGCCCCGCAGCCTCTCCGCGAGCTGGAAGGAGGAGTGTAGTGAGGGCGCTGCCCGGGAGCGTGCGGCCCTCAGCACAGATCGGCCGCCGGGGACTTAGACGAGATCCCAGCATCGCAGCACGTCCCCGCTTCGATGGAGCCTCCGGGCTTCCATCCTTCCTTTGACTGATTTGAATTTTTTAATTTATATTCTCCCTGCCCCGCCCCCTTTTCCTCCGACCCCGCCCCATCTCCCGCTATTTCCTTGCCTTTTCCTCTTCCCGGGCTTCCTTCCCTGCATCTCTTTCCCTTTCGCCCTCTGCTCGCCCCCTTGCTCCCTCCCCTTCCTCTCCCCTTCCTCCGCGGTTTCTTCCGTCTCCCCCCTCCCCACTCCGCCCCCTCCTCTCCCGGCGCTCCCGCCTCCTTCCCCCGCCCCGTGCCTGCAGACGCGCGGATCGTCCATGCGCTCCTGGCAGGCAGAATGCTGGGCAGCAGCGTCAAGAGCGTGCAGCCCGAGGTGGAGCTGAGCGGCGGCAGCGGCAGCGGCGGCGACGAGGGCGCGGACGAGCCCCGGGGAGCCAGCAGAAAGGCGGCCCCGGCGGACGGCAGAGGCATGCTGCCCAAGCGCGCCAAGGCGGCGGTCGGCGGTGGCAGTATGGCCAAGGCCAGCGCCGCAGAGCTGAAGGTCTTCAAGACCGGCAGCGTGGACAGCCGTGTCCCCGGTGGGCCGCCGGCCTCCAACCTGCGCAAACAGAAGTCACTCACCAACCTCTCGTTTCTCACGGACTCCGAGAAAAAGCTGCAGCTGTATGAGCCAGAGTGGAGCGATGATATGGCCAAGGCACCCAAAGGTTTGGGCAAACTGGGGCCCAAGGGCCGCGAGGCTCCTCTAATGTCCAAGACACTGTCCAAATCAGAGCACTCGCTCTTTCAGCCCAAAGGAGCCCCCGCGAGCGGCGGCGCCAAGACCCCACTGGCTCCGCTAGCGCCCAGCCTAGGCAAACCCAGTCGGATTCCTCGCGGACCCTATGCGGAGGTCAAGCCTCTCAGTAAGGCGCCTGAGGCAGCGGTGAGCGACGATGGCAAATCGGATGACGAGCTGCTTTCCAGCAAGGCTAAGGCGCAAAAGGGCGCAGGGACTGTGCCCTCAGCCAAGGGCCAGGAGGAGCGGGCCTTCCTCAAGGTGGACCCCGAGCTCGTGGTAACCGTGCTGGGCGACCTGGAGCAGCTGCTCTTCAGCCAGATGCTGGGTAAGTCTCGCCGCCCCGCCCCACCCCGCCCCTGGTTTTCTCCCGGCCCGCTCGCTGCAGGGAGAGGTGGGGAAAGCGAAGCTTCCTCCCTTTCCCCTTATATGATCACCGGCCAGGTTAGGAGGGGCATTACTGCCCAGATGTGCAGAGCTGGCCTACCTCCAGCTGTGTCTGGCTAATGCATGTCTTAAAGATGTCGCTGGTGGTAGCCTGGGCTTTGCTGTGGCCTGTCGGAGGTGAGGGTGGACAATGGGGGCGCGGGGACTTAGGTTCTCAGAAACCATTAGCTCCCCCGAATTTTGAAGTCCAGAGTCCTAATATGGCAAACCACGGTGAGGTTGGTAGAGACACTGGCTGAGGAGTCGTCTGCGGTGGATAACACAGCATCCAGAATTGCTAGGAGAGCATTGGTAAGAGCCCAGATCTAGAGCACAGATGTAGGGAGAGCAGATGTGAGGGCCAGTTGGTCTTTGGAGCAGAGCTGAGGCTCCACTTCCTCTGTGGACCCCGGGTGGGAGCTTGAATCGGATTTCCCGGGTGTGGGGGACCTGGCAACAAGAAGTGTCTGGGGCCAGGGAGGCGGGCGGGCAGCCAGCTGCGCGCATCTGGAGGCGTCCTTTTCCTCAGCCCCAAGCAACCACCACCCCCAGCCCCCTAAGTGTTTTAGGAAAGGTCTGGGCTTTTGCGCGGAGACTCCCGAGAAGCCTTTGCCCTTTGGCTAATGAAAGCCAAGCTGGCGGGAAGGGAGGAACAAAGCTTCCTCGATGGAGGAAGCTGGAGAGCTGCTCCATTGTTCTCCAAGCCTGAACAGTCCGAGCAAAAAACCCGGAGCCAGCCCGGGAACCGTGCTTTCTTTCTGTAGAGCCCCTGTCCTCAAACAGGGATACATGGAGGATGTGCCTGACGAGGAGGCACTGCCTGACGAGGAGGCTTCAGTGCCTCGGAAGCTTACACCGGCAATACAGGGGCTGCGGGAGGTCGGCTGCGAGCCATCCTGAGTGCACGGACTTGTTGGAGTGGATGGGATGTGGATTCTCAGGCGCCGGAGCCCAGGGACCCCATCTTCTTGGGTACCTTGCAGGCCCGGACCAACTCTGCTGGGGGCTGGGAAGGGGCGTGTCGTGAGCGTGTGAAGGGGCGGGGCCGAGAGGAGGGTAGCGGTCCAAGTGACCGGATGGATGGATGGAGGTAGGAGCGGGTGCTAGCCCAAGGCCCCTGGAGAATGCTGAAGGAAACCTGTTCAGACTGCTGCAGTCTTCCTGAGACATCCCCGCCTGTGGTGTGGTGAGGGTCTGGTGAACAAGGATTCCGCCTCTGACAGACAGAGTCTGGTGAACAAGGATTCCTCCTCTGACACGGATGGCTTTTGCAGAGGCAGTCAGGGAGCTGGACAAGGGCACCGGGAGGGAAGCAGCCTTGTCCATTTAGAAAGCTGCCCCCCAAATTCGATGGACAGTGAAAAGGGGGGATGGGATGGAGTATGCAGAAGTGCCAGGCGGAAGTGCCACCCTGTTGCCTGTTATCAGAGGCCCTGCCCTCAAGGAGCTTGCCATTCGATGGGCTTAGATAGATAATAAGGAAAATAAAATGCTGGGCACCAGGAGGGCTGTTCTAGAGAGGGGCTGAGGAGGGAGGCCTCTCCGAAGAAGGTGGTCTTGGGATTGTGACTGAGACATGAGGCTATCTTGTATTGAACATAGCCTGAGAGAATGAGAGGACTGGGGGAGAAAGGGCCTTCATATGCTTTGGGCAGGGGAAGGTGAGTGTGGCCGGGACAGGTAGAGGGCATAGCCCCATTTTCAAGGTCAGAGCTTCCTCTATTTGGGGTGGGTTAGCAAAGCCCTCCATAATCAAGGCATTTCCCACACTGCCCATCAAAGGCCTCTTAGTTGCTTCTCAAGATGGGTCACCACAGACACTCTGGCAGATGGTCCTAGAGCTGGCTAGGGGCAGGAGGGGAAAAGGAGCCGAGCCATGGTGCCTTATTCCTTCCTGCTCAGCTGCCATTTCCCCAAGCGCACTTCCACAAGACCACTCAACAATTATAGGGTGACAAGGGTACTCCTCCCTTTCTAGCTGGGCAGATGCTGGGTCACAGTGGGAGGGCCTGTCTCCTGAGCTGAAGAACGCATTCCCTCCTGAATCCTCAGTTACAGCTCTTCCATGGGGGACCCAAGAGGAGGAGGGGCCCACCGGTGTGGAGGGGTCTGAGGAAGGTGGTGTGTACTGGTCCTGGGCCAGGAGAGCAGTTTTCAGAGCAGGCCTCATGGAGGCTAAGGAGCTTCACTCTCAGATGGAGGAGAGAGGTGGGAAGTCTGCAGAGGTTGCTGTACTGCCTCTAGCTGAGAAGATCAAGACAGGGTGGCATCAGGCCCCAGAATACACTCTGGCATCAGATGATGGGGAGGCATTTGGTGACTCTAGGCAAAGCCTTTTCCCTGTGTGAACATGAGGCAGAGGGCACACTATCCAGGAGTAAGGGGAATAGTAGAACTGATTGGCATCCCAGGGCCTGTACACATGTGCCCTGTGTCAGAGGATCATGGTGTGGAGCAGAGTGGCATCTGGAGAGAATCCTGCTGTGATGTCTCCCCATGGCTAAAGTCATGGAGTTTTTGCTCTGGCCCATGGGGTCCAGTACCAGGTTATACACATTCCCTAGTACCATCTCAGTCCCAAATTCCCAAGCAAATGGCAGGGAGGTGGGGCAGGCAGCCTCAAATAAGAACCTTTCTAGAATAAAGGGGAAGAACTGAAATCTGATCATCCTTTCCCCAAAACTCAGCTGGGGCCCAGATGATCTAAACAGCCTCCCTGTCCCTTCCCTGAAAGCTGCCAAGTAACCAGGGTCCCCCTGGAAAGCCCTGGAAACTTAGAAGGCTGAGGGTGAGCCCCAGGGAAAATAGGCCAGTTCCAGTGCCCTAACTTGATAGTCCATATGAGATAGCTTTGACTCTGGAGCAAGTCCACCAGGCCAGCTCTGGGGCGAAGCAGAAACTAATATTCTCAAATCCTTGTCCAAGAGTCCTAAGTTCCTCCCCTGGGGCTCAGTTTCCCCAAATATGAGTGAAGAGGCCCCTCCCATGGCTCATCCTAAAAGGGTGGGACAGTGATTAGACCCTGTAAACATCCCGGGTGGATTAAAGAGCACTTATATTAACATAGAGAAGTTAAAATTACAGTTATATCCCAAACCATACTTCAGCTCATCAGCCCTCCGTCTAAAGATTCAAGCAAAGTCAGTCCGTTGACTCCCCAAACATTCAGCTGCCCCCACCATTCAGCCCTCCAGGAAAGAATGGACAGAGTAAAACAATTAAGATGGTCTGAGGTCAGGGTCTGAAAGAACCCAGGATCTTGGAGTTCCTAGTCCCATTTCTTCACAGAAGGTGTCTGGCATCCAAGGAGGGGTTTCCATGACAACAGTTCTCTGCCCTCAGAAGCACAGACCAAATAGAATTGAGGAAGAAAGACAGGAAGCTATCCATTTCTAAGGCCCCTGGGCTTTGGGGAGGAGGGCTGGGAAAGGGTTGCTTCATGGATTTGCTTTGAGTGCTGTGGGATGACCTGTTTTCACAAGTACTTCTTTCTTTAGTATCCTGGTGGGGAGTGGAGATGTGACTCCATAACCACTGTCCAGAGCAGGCAGGTGTGTGTGTGTGTGTGTGTGTGTGCACTTGTGCTTAAGCTCACCCAGTACCAGAAGCTCCACTCAGAGGCATGTGATGATTCCAGGAGCTCTATGAGGGCTGGAAAGAGTGTGGACAACCCTTCCTTCTGCCCTTCCCTGAAAAGTGGCATTTGGGCTAGAGGGGACTTTGGGAATTGCAGGTCCAGGGCTTGTGGCAGCATGCAGGGCCAGCCAGTGAACATGCTCATGCTCATATGGAATAGGAGTTGACACCAGATCTTGGGTCTCATGGCCTCCTGCCTCCCACTGAGAAGACTATTTCTTTCTCTGTCACATTTAGGATGTTTTCATCCAAGTCTAGGCTTGGGTCTCCATCAAAGGATGGACAGGAGATCCTGTTCCTCTGCTCTGACCATTGCCTTGTCCTGATCGCTGAGACTGAAGCTGGTCTCCTCATAAGACAACCTGGGCTCTGTGTCTCAGAGAGGAAGAGCTGGATGAGGAGGTCTTAGGGGTAGGCTCTCTACCTTGGGGAGGAGGTTCAAGGGGGGCAGAAGTGCCCAGAGCTGCTCTGGTTCCCCCAAATCATGTCCAGGATGATATTCTTTCCCATTACTGACTCCAAGCCCAGACTGCAAGCATCTCTAGTCTTAAATGAAGCAGAACTAAGCCATCTAGGACCCTGGCAGATATTTTATGATACTTTCTTCTTGTTTTACCTGTCTGTCCTGTGCCCAAGCTACTTCTGGGGTTATCATCAGCCTCTACCTGCCCTCTATTCCGAGCTGCCCAGCAACTCCTCCTCCCCTGCTGTCCTCCATCTTTCCCTCCCCTGCAACACTCTGTCCATATTCTCATCACCACTTCTCTAGCCTCTGACCCAGGGGTTGATGATGCAAGGGGCTTCCTGGGACTTGAGGGATGGAACAGCAGAGTGAGTCCCCAGGGTGCACAGCTGCCGTTCAGCACCCCGACTGCAGTGTCTCTCCACGGACAGGCAAGAGCAAAATCTCCTCCTCTCTGCACAGTGCTCAGCCTTCCCTGGGATTTCATAGAACCAAAGAGTGGTAATTGTCTAGATGAGCCACCCACTGAACGCTGAAATTAATCCCTTTGTGGCATCAGAGGCAGGTGGGTGTTCTGTTTACATGCTCCTGGTAACAGAGGGCTCACTACCTTATTTTCCTGGAAAGCATTCATTGTTGGAAGGATTTTTTTTTTTTAAATTTCTATCTTTCTATTAAACCAAGAGTCTGTCTTCTGAGAATTTCTACCGTGGTCCACCTTTGCTCTTTGGATTCTTACAGCTGAAGGTAGCCTGCCTTCCACCGAGGTTAGATGCCTGTTTGAGCTGCGTCTCATTATTTTCCCTTTGCCCTGCCTTTTCCTCTTTCTTGCATGTGTCTTTTTTCTTTTAAATAAGACATCGTGGGGGAGGGAGTCTGACCTAGATCCACCTGGTTCCCAGGCCTGATAAAGCTCATCTTCCACCTGATCACACTCCTGCCTCCTCATAATGTTCACATCTTAAAAATGACTCCCTGCTGAGGACCCGCCGGACCCATCCTATCGCACCTGGCTACAGTGCTTTGGTCCCAGAGAAGCTGTTCCTGACAAAGCCTTTCTTTCCCTTCGCAGAGTCCCTGTGCTAGCCAGCCAGCAGAGGGGAAATGGGCGCCACCTGTTTCTCATTTGCTCTGGCTGACCTCCCCCCACACCCTGTTGGATTACCCAGATGTATTTGATGTCCAGGGAGCCTGCAGCCTTCCCTCTCTTGCACAGAAAGGGCCAGGGCACCAGACTCTACTGACTGTCCTGAATGGGGAGGTGGCCTCCAACAGGAGCCCACAGAATTCCTGCCACCAAGGCAGATACCTTCCCCAGATACTGCTGATTCTGTAGCCGGGTAAGCAGGACTCCTGAACCTCCATGGTTCAGTTCCACTTTGTCCCATGAAGTCAAGCCTCTACTTCCTTCTGACCAGTAAGCATCAGTGTACAGACTGGGAGGACGTCCCAGGAACTCTACATCTTCCCGATAGAGGTGGAGGCCGGAATAGAGCTGGGCCCATCCCAGATTTTATACCTCTGGATTGTGAGATGCAAAATGAAGAGGTGGGAAGATCCCACTGGGGGAGAGTTACTAGGACCTGCTTGGGTGCCTCCACTCCTCTGCCTAGCCTGACGCTACAGTGGGTAGGGGAGGCAGGGACCGTAGATGTCCTGCAGGCTTCTGGCTCTTGCTGTCAATGCCGCTGTACATCTTGTGTTTATATACAGTCCTTCGGCTCCATTCTAGCCAAACCTCAGCAAGGCAAGCAGAGCTCGGCTGGGGCCATGGCTTGGCCTGGGCCACCCTGAAATCTATTTTAGACATCTCAATGATACATTTCAGGGCCATGGGAGTGGGCGGTTTCTCTGCAGAGCCTTCTAATTTCTGGCTGGCAGTCTCGCTCTGTGTGTCTCATGGTGCTGCTACTCCTGTGACTCGTGGGATGTGGGCCCCAAGAACTCGCACCTTTGTGACCATGATCAGCGGCTCCCTGTGGAACTGCACGGTTGCCTGAGGGTTATCCACTGGGGTCCTGCAGTTGGGTATAGTTGGTGCGGGCGGCTTGAGTCAAGAGCTCCAGATGTTTCCGTGGGGAGCCAGCATTATAAACTGTGACCTCAGGCTGACTGGTAAAGACATCAAATGCACAGCCCATTGCAAGTACGGACACAATGGGTTGTGTGGCACACAGCACAATGCCCAGGACTTGGGTGAGGTTGAGGGTCATAATACAGACTTGGAGTGTGCAGTGTGCGGTGTGTGTTCCCATGGGTCAGTGCACATCTGCACCAGCGCACTCTCCAGTTTCCAGCACAGATGCACACGCTGAAGGTGCATTTACATGTGTGTACACAAGAGCTGGACCAGTTTAAGAGTGTGAAATATGACCACAGAGGAACAACTTCCCCCAAACAGACCCCCAGGCAGAGGCTGCAGGGTTCAGATGCCTGGCTCCTTTCCCAGATAAGCATTTTAAGTACTGGTTACCCTTCAGACTCCAAAGACACAGGCTTTCTTTGCCCTTGGTGACCCACTAAATAGGCCCTTCCCTTTGGGGAGAGCTGGCAGCCATCCAGACAGGAGGCCCTGCCTTCTCTCTACAGAGTCCCCAAGGTATCACAGGGCCTAGAATTGCAAGATCCCTACACTGGGAAGCTACTTCCTAGGAACCTGGTACCTGATTCTTCCCAGGCAGAAGGAAAAGGAAAACTCAAGAATGCTATACCTAAGCCGGGCGGTGGTGGCGCACGCCTTTAATCCCAGCACTCGGGAGGCAGAG
>CABHPP010133835.1:65089-83397 GCA_902168425.1 Peromyscus attwateri
TCCTCTCCTCTCCTCTCCTCTCCTCTCCTCTCCTCTCCTCTCCTCTCCTCTCCTCTCTTCTCCTCTCTCCCTCCAGCTCTCATTTTTCAAGACCTCGGTCTCACGTAGCTCAGGCTGGCCATAGGTAGCTGAGGGTGAACATTGAACTGATATTCTTGCTCTGTCTAAGCTTACAAGTATGCACCCACTACATCCATGGAAATTTTCAATTACATCTAACTTTGAAGCAGGTATGCACAGAGTGGAGGCCACATTTCGGCCTCCACATTATTTATTTGATTCAAGAAACCATACCAAAGGAGTTAGAAAACTATTCGAAGGCATCAGAGCTGGGCATGGTGGTGTATATTCTGTAATCCCAGATGCTCGGGAAGTTTAGGCAGGGGGCTTGCAAGTTTAAAGCTAGCCTTGGTGTCTTAGTTAAGGTTGCTGCTGCTGTGATGAAACACCGTGACCAAAGTAACTTGGGGAGGAAAGGATTTATTCTGCTTACACTTCCACATCCCTTGTTCATCATTGAAGGAAGTCAGGACAGGAACTCAAACAGGGCAGGGACCTGGAGGCAGGAGCTGATGCAAAGACCATGGAGGGGTGCTGCTTACTGGCTTGCTCCACATGTTTTTTTTCAGCCTGTTTTCTTATAGAACCCAGGACCACCAGCCCAGGGGTGGCACCACCCACAATAGGCTGGGCCCTCCCCCATCAATCACTCATTAAGAAAATGTCCCACAGGGTTGCCTACAGCCTGATCTTATGGAGGCATTTTCTCAACTGAGGGTCCCTCCTCTCTGATGGCTTTAGCTTGTGTCAAGTTGACATAGAATTAGCCAGGACACTTGGCAACTTAGACAGACCCTATCTCAAAAAGAGTAAAAAGAGGGCACAGGGGTAGAGCACTTGCCTAGTATGCACAAAACCTGGGCTGGTCTCCAGCACCCCGCCCCCACACTCAGTGGAATCGTACCCTTGGCATAGGGTAGAAGACACCCTATTCATACAGCTTTGTTTGAATGAGCTTAGGACGGGACTGGGAGCTCTCTGAGAACACGGTCCTCCAGTGGGGGAAGGAAACAGGCCACCCTGGGGGCTCAAGACTTCATCATCATCTTTTTTTTTTTTTTTTCCTTCTCTCAGTTGTTATAGGAGCCAGGGCGTTTTGTCATGGAGCATTTTGTTTTGCCATGGAATCTAGCTGTCCCCATGATGTCCCCATCTGTCCAGGAGTTCAGGGTTTGCCACAGGAGAGTAGGCACTGCCCTCCTGTCTTAATGCTTCCACGGGGCCTTGATGATGACAGAGCATCCAGGAGTTGCTGCAGGACTCAATTCCTGGCTTTCCCGTCAACATGTCCCTGCTTCAGCACTCTGGAAAGGGAGCAGCCACAGCAAAGACAGCATCTATGCCCCTTGGGGCTGGACAACCAGGTGGCCATGCTATGGTGCTGCTCCCTCTGCCATGGTAGATGACTACAGACGTGAGAGATGTCCTTCTTCAGCTATGAAGGCTGGACCTGTGATTCTTGATACTTCCTAGGCAGTGGGGTTTGCTTGCTTCTCAGCAGGCAGTGTGGAGAAGCTGCTGCGCTCCTGTTGGCACCGTCAAATGGACACGCTGAGCTTTTAAGGGCATCAGGGTCAAGTCTCCTGGTAAGGAGGCCCGCTTGGCACCATAGGCCCTTCTAGTCCCTGAACCTAACCTGTAGTTTCAGGGCCACTCCAAGCCTAGCTGTAGAGTTTTGGGTCTTTGGAAGAAAGTACACAACCTCAAGACCGTAACAAAGGTTATACAGTGCACAGAGGTCAGACACCTTCCTCCAAAGCCCTTTGAAGGACCACCTCACACACAGGAGTGTCTGAGACGTTGGAGATCAGCACAACAATGGTAGCCAGCACTTACTGAGCACTCACTGTTTGCCAGCTGTGAGGCATGCTTTGTCCAGATAAACCCATCTCATCACCAGAATGAGATGTGATTCAAGGATTAGGTACGTGATCTTTAACAGTGTGGTTAGACTGTAGGGCTGGAGGGGCCCAAGGGCATTCTGCTTTGCCTCCTATGGTTGCTGGACTGTGGAGGTCAAGTGACAGGGGCCACAGGCTAGTGCTGCTTGCCGAAGATGAAGGAAGGCTCTGTAGCACTTGATAACCAGGATGACCCTACTACTGTACTTCTATTGGCGGGTAACCTCATGATCACAGAAGACTTAGATGTGTCAGAACTCAACAAATGACTAATGAATGCCCAGCAACTTGCCCAAAGGCATGTGGCCCATTCGCGGTGAAGCTAAGCTTCAAAGCACACTTGGTTCAGGCCCCCACATTATTTACCAGGCTCTAATGCCTCTTGCATGACAAGTAGCAAGTCTGTTCCTTGCCCTTGGTATATTCTAGAACTCATGGGCTCAGTCTTGATGGTTTTGGTGGTCCAGGTCTATAAAGATGAATTCTTTCTGGCCCTCTACAAACATCCTTCAGTGCCAACTATTTGCAAAGGGTCTTGCCTCCCAAGGTAACCACTGTCCGGTGTCGGAAGCTGACCCATGGAGGGGGATTCCGGACAGTGTCATAGCTGGAGCCGGGTGGAGCAGAGCCCAGGAGCTACAGGAGCGCTGTCAAGAGGGAGCTTCCCAGGGGGACCAGAGGGAAGGGACTAAGAGGGCTTAGATGGCCAGAAAGCTGTCCTTGCCTTTCAGCCTTGAACCCTTGATCTGTCTCTAAGTGCATCCTTAGATAATCCACTTATCTGCCAGAGTCTCAGCCTCCTTGTTGGTAAGACAGGGATCTGACTCCTCAGCTTCCAGATCGAGAGGACTTGAGGGGGGAACTGTATGGGAAAGGGCTGGTACAGAGGCTCCTGTGGCTGGGGCTGCCTACGTCAGCCCCATCTGCAACTTAGGGTGCCCACTCCCTCCCTCTGGAAGTAGCCCCTGATTTCTAGATTAGATTCCCCATAATGCTGCATCATGAGAGTGGGCGTGGGAGATGTTAGTGCCAGGAAAGGTCTGAGACTCGTGATAATAGCTGTAATTTGTTGATGCATTATGCACGAGGCACTGTTCTGACATTCATTAATTCAGCTACCAGGACAGCAAAATTAGGTACTAGTTTTGCTCTTATTTTCCCAATGAGGAACTGTCAGGTGTGCCTCAAGCACTCGCCTCCAATAGTCACTATGCCACATGGCCTCATCCATGGAGAAAGCTGGCCTTGTCATGTCCCACAGGCATGACAGAACTGCCTAGAGCCTGTAAGATTTCAGTCTGGGAGCCTGGCTGGTCCCCTCTACTTACCTGGGTGCCTGTTACCAGAATTGGGACAGTTGGTGAGGTCTGTTGCTGGTATATGTTCACACCATCTGCATGTGCTTCTCCACCCTGGATTCTGGTGGTCTAAAAGGGCCACCATGCTTACTATAGGATTGACAGGTTTGTGCTAAGACTCTGGATCTACCCTTGGCCTGGAGCCCTTTGTGACTCTGGGACCCTGGCTGCCTGGGGTAATAGAAATGACACCAGCTTTGAAGGCCTACATAGAAGGTTTCAGATCAACTCAAAATGCTTACTTACTCTTTCTTCTTTGAACCTATTCTTCATCTGCAGGCTGAGACTAATATCCAGCATTATTAGTGGGGGCCATTGTGAGGATTAAATTGAAGGAAAAGATCAGCGTACCTGGCACCCACACCATGGGCAATCACGAAGTAATTCTGTCCCCACCTCCCCTCCAGGCTTGCAGTTCTAATCCCTGTAGCTCTTCAGACTCCAGTGGTGACCCGTCATCCCAAGAGACGCCATTCTTAGTGGCTCAGTCGTTGAACTTTTTTCAGGTCAGCTCAGGCTGGAGATGTGTACGATGAAGCTCTCTGGAGCTAGCTTGAACAAAACAGGGGGTTTGTTGTAGGACACAGCATCTCCAGGACAGGGAGGACACCAAGAATCAGCCAGGTTCCCAGGAGACATGGAGCGGATGGCGCCAAGCATCTTGGCCTGCTCAGCAGATTGGCTCTCCCCTGATCTGCTCTACACATCGGATTCATTTCCTTTCCTACCACTGACTGGCTTCTTCTGTTCCCGGTCCATGTGGCAGCATGTGGAGGTCCACACTCTGTCCAAGAGAGCAGCTGGTTTACCCAGGGGAGGAGGAGGAGGCCCTGACTGACCTATCACAAGGAGAGGAAGTTGGCTTTTTAAGGTTTTCAAGGTCATAGGTCAGCCTGGCGGTTGTTTAAACTATTATGAAAATAAAAATCTCAAAAACAGTATAAAAAAAATAGAGACTGTAGGGTGTGGAGGAGGAGTGCCAGAGGGCGGCCTTCTTGGTTCAAGGTCAGCACCCACTGTAACCCTTAGCCCAGGATCTAGCTCCAATCTAGATCAGGGTGAGAATTAGCAATGTCTTTATTTCTGGGCAGGTTGGGGACTCAGGCTTGATTTGCTGGTTTACCCTGGCCTGGTCTGCCTTCTATTAGCCAATAATCTCTCTGGTGGTCTTTGTGGGCTCCTCCTGGGGCTAAGCCATGAGCTCTACCCTTGATTTGTTATCACACAGCTGGGAAGACATCTGTGGAGGAGTGGAGCCAGGACATCTTGGCTCCTTCCCTTTTCTCGTGGGAACAGGTGGATGGATTGGAGACTGACCTTGGACGTTCCATAAGCCTGGGGCTGGAGCCAAGGTGTGGGGCTAGTAGAGTGGAACTAGCTTTGCCTTAGGGGATGGAGTGTCAAATGGCTAACAGGAAGAAAGTTTCCCCAGAGGAGCCAGCCCTGCTTCTGAGCTGGGGAGCCTAGCCCGAGCCAGGACAGGGGGTGGATTCCCACCATTTTCTCACACTCTGCAAGGACTGGCTTTCCCCTGCATCTGTGGCCCACAAAGTTAATGTTTTCAGCCTCTCAGCTCAACAATAGCCTAAGTCATTGCTTTACTCCCTTGGGGTCATCAGAGAAAGGACGTAGACTGTAGTGACCAAACACGTAGGCACTGGGGTCAGACAGATCTGAGTTTAAACCCTTTTTCTACGTTAACTAGAGTTGATCGTGTTGAGTCCCCAGGCATGTTAACCTCTCAGCTCTAGCTTCTTCTAGCCTACTGCTGGTCCACTCCAGGCCTCCCTTCTCTCTTGTATCCAAGCTGCCATCTCCCGAATGCCTCTGTCCCTGTGTGTTATCTCCTCATGTTCCATGTCCACTGGGTGATCTGTTCCCCAGGTTCTGCGTGGACAGGAGTCCCTCAGGATGCTAGCTCCCTTCCAGCCGCCACCCAGACTGCCAGACACGCATAAGTGAGACCCGCCAGTGCCTCCTGCTTTAGATACACATCTGACTGAACAGCACCAGTATCTACCCATCTGGTAGTTCTTCCTTCTCAACTTTCTCCTCTCCTTACCAAAGTGACCCCTCATCCTCTCTGGCCCTCTCCCTTTGCTGTGCTCAGAGAAACCGGCACTGGCTTCTCTTGGTGGCCTCGACTCTCTGAGTCCACTGTCCATGAAGGTCCAGCCTTGTCAGTTCCTGGCACTCCTAGCATGTCCTAGCTTGTCCAGCTACTTGCTAGGACATGATGGAGTTTGCTGCCTTACCTCTGGCCAACTGTGTATCTGGCCTTGGTCTCCATCTAAATGAGCCTCGCCCAGCCGCTCACCCAGAGTTCCCTGCTCCTACACTTCCTGTGCACATGAGTTCAAGAAATCAAAGCATATCCTTGCAATCGAAAGTGACCGGAAATCAGGAAAGCTGCACCCCCAAATCTCAAGAAGACAGATGTGCTGTGCTAGAGACTCTCCGACGCGGGCTAGGGCCAATCCGTTGTCTCTGTCCTAAGCACCACAGGCACCGGCATCTACGGGAAGCCACCAGGTGCAGAGCAGTCTCAGAGAAGCATCCTTTCTCCTCCTGTCTCTGCCTCTCTGCAGGGCCAAAGGCAAGAGCACAGGTGGGCCAGTCGGAGCCTATCCTGAAGGCATCTGGTCACCACTGCTCTTCCCTTGGCCAAGAGACAGAGGTGAGGAGAGCCCAGGGTGCTCAGGATTCCTGGCTTCCATAGTCAGGTCAGAGACTCCATTAAGAGTTCAGTATTGCCTCTGCCTCTTGCCCGCCCCAGGCCAACCCCAAACCTACCACTACTTAGAGTTGCAAATATACTCATTTCTCCATTATCTGGGCTAATGTAAAAGTTGTTGCTTTTTAAAAAAATCCCTTCCCTCTGCCTTGAACTACCCTTCTTGATACTTAGGATTCAGCTTTCCTTTCCTGGTTTTCGGATACTTTTGTTTGTTTTGGTTTTGTTTGTTTGTTTGCTTGCTTGTTTGTTTTTGAGACAGAGTTTCACCAAGCAACTCTGGCTGACTGGAACTCGTCATGTAAACCAGGCTAGTCTCAAGCAGAGATCCCTCTCCCTCCCAAATTCTGGGATTAAAGGCATGCACCACCATTGCCCAACTCTTTGACTACGCTGAGTGTCTGTTTTGATTTCCTTGAATTCACGTGCAGAGGAAGTGAGGAAGCAGAAACTCTGGGTGAGTGGGTGAGTAAGGATCATTTGGATGGGGTTTGAGGCCAGATGAGCAGGTTGCCAGGGCTGAGGGACCCACGCTCCCAAACATTGAGGTAGAACACCTTTCAGAGGTACCCGCTCTCAGCTACGCTGGGTGCTGTGATCTGCTGTGGTTGGAGATGGGGAGACCAGCACCCCCTTTGTCAATCTCTTACCTCCTCTTGTTCCCTGGTTCCCATATGTTCAGGGAATGCAAGCTGACACTAGCATCAGCTTGAGCCAGACATCACTGGAAAGGGAATCTCTCTCCACCCTCTCTGCCTTGCCTCCTCCTTAAAGAAAAAAAAAAAAAGCTGCATTATCTCAGGCAGCTCTGTATGTAGGAGAAATATGTCTGGAAGAAAAAAGCAGATGGAGTGGGGGATGGTTGATGAGGTGGCAGAGCAACTGTCCCTTCTATCCCTCTGTGGGGGGGTGGGGAATCTCAGGGGAAGAGGGTAGTAGCAGAAAGAATGGAGGGGAGGCTTGGAAGGCTTGCCTGCCTGATGACTGACACCTGGGAGTGGTGTGGGTGGAGCCCAAGGACATCTGCTCCGAGCACATCCACATCAAGGGTACCTGACATCCTGCACTCCCTGTTGACCTGGAAGACAACACCCACCTGTCGGGGAAAGGGCAAGCGAGGCAAGGCTGCTGGGCTGGCTTCCTTACTCTCTTCCCTTCTTACCCTGAGACCTAAAGGACCTTCAGAGTGAAGGATGTGTGCTTCTGGGAGGCTGTGCATCATGGAACCCTCCCTGAGCCCCACCACCCAGTCAGCAGGCTGCCTCTCTTTGCAATGTTCCAAGTCAGGATTTCTCTGAATGGGATTCAAATATGAAAGCCATGAACAAAGAGGTGAGGGCACCCTGGGTTACTCCCTGGTGAGGTCAAGACACCTTGACCTCCTGAGGTTGTAGACATTTACTTCAGCTCAGAGGCAAGTCACCATGTTACAGTCAGAAAGATCTGGGGGGTGATGTGCAAATCCTTCATTATGCAGATGAAGAAACTGAGGCCATGGCTTGCTTGGGCTCACCTGAGTTCCCTTCACTCCTGAGCCAACGATCACCATCTTCCCTATCCAGTTTAATCTGCTTGCCCCCTTTCTTACCCTGGTTGTATAGCTAGAATGTTCTACCTTGGCACACACAGCAGGTCCTTTAGCTGAAGGTGTGGGATGTCCCTCTGGCAGATGACCCAAGACTGTTCAATAGGAAAGGGAACCGAGGTGCCCAAAAGTACAGTTAGCCTTAAGTCACCCAACCCATGAGTGGCAGGTGCAAGCTCCAGATCCAGCTCTCTGACTTCTGTCCCTGTCACTCTGGGGAAGGGAGGACACGCTGCCTGTCACCTCAACAAATGGCTGCTGCTGGCCTGATGTGCACATTTTTAAAACGTATCTGTTGAGGTTTGGGGACTGGGTGATAAGCACACTCTCCCTCTCTGTGGCTATTGAACCTCATAAATACACTTAAAAAATCACTCTACAGTTTCTCCTACCCACTGAAGTTCATATAATGCTCACCAGGACCTGGGATGTTGATGAAGGAACCTCTGCCGGCAACAGTCCCAAGTGTAGGAAAATGATGTCACCCTGGAGCAGGACAGAGACCGCAACAACCTTGGATGGGCCGGTGTGAGTCCTGTTACAGACCATGGCCTCAAGTCCAAGAAATTGAGTTTCACATCCTCCCTCTACTGCCGTTTCCTGGGGACTAGAAAACTACCTCAGTTTCCCTCTGCAGGAAAGCAAGGGTAGTGACGTGTGCAGATGTCCAAGCCCCTGTCTCAGGGTAGGCAGGGGAAATTCTGTGTTTTCAGCCTGGCTCACAGTCCCTCAGCCTCCCCCACCACAGCTGCCAACACCCTGCTTTGCTCTCCTTATGATCTTTGCAGGTTCTGTGCTCAGGCGCACATGGGCCAGGCGTTTTTAAGGATGAAATTTGGTGTTCGCTAGCAGGTATCTCCGGACTGTGTGCTAGGACAGTGACCCTTTGGCTTTCCTGGCTGCTCGGTCCTTACTCACTGCCCAGCCTGGCAATCCCCCAGCTCTCCTTATCTATACCCAGCCCTCTAGAGCTAATCATAATTCCCCCATACTGGTTCACAGAGCACAAACCTGGAGGAGAAGCAGAAGGTACACTGATTGGGGTTACAGGGGTGAGTCAGGGCTTCTCGGAGCAGGAAATGGGTCAGCCGGGGCCCTGTGGCCGGGCAGAAATTAGCCAGGGAAAGCAACAAGTGGCAGTGAGTTCAAGTATCTATGGAAAGCAGCAGGTCACCAAGGCAAAAGAGTTGCAATCTGAAACCGGGTAGATAGGGTCTGGGATAAGCGAGGCCTTATAGGTTAGGATCAAGATTCTGAATTTTCCCCTAAGCCCAGTGGAAAGACAGGAAATGTTTGTTTGGTTTTTTTGGTTTCGTTTGTTTGTTTTTATTGGTTTTTCGACACAGGGTTTCTCTGTGTAGCCCTGGCTGTCCTGGAACTCACTTTGTAGACCAGGCTGATCTCGAACTCTGAAACCCACCTGCCTCTGACCCCTGAGTGCTGGGATTAAAGACGTACGCCACCACACCTGGCTCCCGGAAAGGTTTTAAGAGGAGGAGTAACATCAGGTTTGTGTTTTGTGAAAGCCACTCAGGCTGCTGTTGAAGAGCGTAAGAGGGGAGGTAAGAGCGATAGATTCCTACCTGGAAGACCCCAAGACTATCAGAACCATCCAGTGACAGCCTGGTGCTCCAGAGAAGGGGCAGACAGTGCAGATGTGAGAGTTGGAGGACCACGGACAGGCTCCAGGGAAGCTGAACAAGCAGCCAGGGGCCATTCTGGGGAAGGGCAGGGCCTGTGGTCCTGGGGAGCTTGTCCACTGACCCCACAGCAAGGTCTTCAGTGACAAGATGTGATCATGCCTGCTCTCATTCATTGAAGTTTTCATATATATTTATTCTTTTATTTTCACTTAAAAAAATAAAACTGGCAAACTTTATTTTGCCTATAACATAAAAGTTTCTTATGTGTAAAGCATGTACGTTTGATTAAAAACTACAAAATTCTCAATTTTTCTAGTAATAATGCCATTTGTCAAAAAGCCAACTAATTTAAGCTGAACTTGGGGTCCACAAGATTCATACAAACTGGACTCAGGGAAGAAGGAAGGTCAGTCACACTGTCTGAAGTGGGAAGGTGTGGCGAAGACCATGGTAATGGCAACATCAGTGAGCGTGGCAGTGATGGTGATGGCGTTAGAGATGGTGATGATGATGATGATGATGATGTGATGATGATGATGATGATGATGATGATGATGATGATGATGATGGGGTTTGGGTGCTGATGGGACCAGTGATGTGATGATAGTAGGAAGTTAGGGAGGGGTGGAGGGAGGGCAAGATGGTTTTGGTGATGGTGATTACAGTGGCATTTGGTGGTGTGAGGGTTACAGCTTCATGCTGTCTACAGTCTCGGGGAAAGCTAGTGTGGCGCTCTCAGAGTTAAGAGTGGTTGTGATGTGAATCATGGCCACCCCACATGTGCCCAAATAGACTAGTTAAAGGTAGCCCCCAAAGAACCTTAATTCACTTACATAGGCAACAAGTTTGACTGAGCCAAGACCGTGATAGAGATCACAGAAGAAGTGTAGCATTGGTCCCTGAGGGGCTGGGGAGATGGATGGTTCGTTGGGTAAAGTGCTTGAAGAACAAACTTGATGACCTGTATATGGATCTCTAGAACCCACGTACAAGCCAGGCACAGTAGTGTAGGTATCTGATCCAAGGCCCTCTGTGAGGATTTGAGACAGCGACAGGAAAATCGCTGGAAGCTAATGGACCAGTCAGACTGGCATACGTAGTGGTCACCAAGAGAGGCACTGTGTCAAGGTGGAAGGTAAGGCCCAACCCCAGGAGGTGTCCTCTGACCACCGTAGTACATGTACTATGACTCACACCCACCCATACTCAAACACACACACATGATATATGTACACGATTAAAAAATAATAAATAGTAATTGGCCCTGGACTTCGAGGGGGATACTGTTGCACACCCCCCCATGTGACTCATGTTACATTTTGGTGTTCCATGTTGCTATGTTGACATTTACTCCACTCACAGTTTTTCATGAGCTCACCTGAGAGCTCCCACAGGTTAAAGCACCCTTCTACACATCTGGCAACCCCTGTGCCTGCCTCCCGACCCACCTCTGCAGGCATGACCCAGGCGAGGCTGTACATGGAGCCTTGCCAATCGCAAGGACCGTGCACTTGGTCAGCAGCGTTTCTCTGTGACCTTGAACAACTCCTCCCGGGTCCTCCGTTTACACATCTCTTCCAGGTAGAGGTCGTTTGCTCTGTCCTCCCTAGTTGCTGCTGGGATGAGGGCACTTATCATCAACAGAAGACACAGTTGTGTGGACACTGGGGGGAGGGGGAACCTCTGTGGGCACTGTGCATTCCTCATAGGGTCTACCAGCTGTCTGGTCAGCAGACTTGGCCACAAAGGAGCCCTTGTCTAGGAGTTCCCGTGGGGAACCATGCCTCTAGTCACGGTGCCCACACTGGCCTTTATCTCTGGTGAGTCATGTGGGCTTGAGGTAGAACTGTTAGAAGTCTCTTGGATCTGCATAAGGATTCGGCCCAGTTTAGGGCAGAAAGGTGGGTGACGTAAGACTAGCTTTGCCATCCTGACCTCCACATCCTTTTTCACCCCCACCCTGAGCGGTGGTCCCTCTCCTCTTCAGCCTGCCATAGCATGTTATCTCTCCTTTCCTCAGGACATAACACAGAGTTACCTGGGAACTGGCTGTGAAGTCAGTTTTACCCGGACTTTAGATATTAGAACATTTTCATTGTGCTCGGCATTGTCTGGGATACCTTTGCATAGTAGGTCCGCGAATCCTCACAATACTACAGCGCATGGCTTACTGTCCTCAGCATTCACAATCGAAGAGCAGGAAGTGGGGGCGCAGAGGGCTGGGGTCACTTGTCTGAATCTGCCACCATGAGTGATAGGACCCCAGACACCTGTAGCCCTAACACAGGCTCCTGGCTGCCAAGAGGCCACAGAAACAGAGTGGGTGTGCTAATGGGACAGTTGTGGCACCTTAAGAACATGGTAACCTGTGTCTCTAGAGTGAGAGCTGGATCCGGCATCCTGGAAGGCAGGCCTGGTCTGCATACTACAAAGTACCTACAAAATAGGTTGTGCTGTGTGAGCTCATAGCCCCAGAGACGCCTAGGTACCTCTGCCCTGTGGATTCTGTACCCTGATGGAACTGGTAGTGGGCTTCCAAAGCTCTTCTGGCCAATAGACATTAGGGTCAATTACAAGTCTGGTTCTTGGCTTTTAAGAAGTTCTGCCGTTAATTTTAAAAATAACACTTTTCACAGGCTAAAAAAAAAAGTGAGCTTAATCATATACTCTCGCTGTTTTTTAATGAATGCATTGTTTTAGGCTCTGTGAGAATGCAATAAAAGTTAAAAAAAAATTTCAGATTGTGTCCCCATATTTTATAGGTTGCTCTTAAGAGTGGAGTCCAAGGCTTTCCTGCATGTGGGCGGACGAGACCCACAGATAGGCCGTGGCGTATAGGAGTAAAGCAAGAGTGCATTTGTAAGGGCTGGTCGTGGGAGGCACACACTTCCATATTTCACTTCTGCTCCTTCTCTTGGCGTAGCAGCCAGAGATGATCAAATGCTGGAGGGAAGGAAGGAGGGCGCAAGGAAGACAGGCAGACGATGAAATGGCTGAAGCTGGATTCTGTTTTTTGTTTTTTTTTTTTAAAGATTTATTTTATTTTGTAGGTATAAGTGTTTTTGCACACATGTAGATATGTGTACCATGTATGTACCTGGTGGCTGAGGAAGCCAGAAAAGGAGGTTGGATCCCCTAGAACAGGACTCAAGTCTGGTTGTGAGTCACCGTGTAGGTGTTGGGAATCGAACATGGTTCTTCTGCAAGAGCAACAAGTGCTCCGAATTGCCAAGCCATCTTTCCAGCCCCTGAAGCCGAGTTCTTAGTTATTCGTAGCCTCTCCTGAGGTGAGACTCAACCACATCTGTCTGTCTTCTTCACCAGTGGAAGTGTTGGGCCATTGCTATCAGCCACCCTGAGTCTGGTCCACTCTCAGTTCCCAACACTGAATCCCCAGCCAAGCTCAGTGCAGAAATGCAAAGCAAAGAAACAGGGCCTGCCCACAGAGAGCCCCAGACCTGATGGGGAAGAGAGGACCCAGGCACTCAGCTTCCGAGGGAGGGAGAGGCACAGTCACGGGGCGGTGGATGCAGCTGTGGCACACAGGAAGAGACACAGCCGTTGAATACCAACTCTGCTCAGGGCGTGGACATGGAATATTGCCCAAGAGCTGTCTGGACACTGGAAACTGGAACTGGAAATGCGGGGAGGGTGCTGAGGACCGGAGCTGTGGAATTACAGATGGAGTTAGCGATGGATTCTTAGAGAAGTTCAAAACAAGGAAAGCATCAGCTGGAAGAAACAGCTACAGAGGTGTGCCACCTGGGGGCAGAGCGGTGTGCCACCTGGGGCTAGAGTGCCTTCGGTGACTAGGAGGAAGGACTGAGGACCTGAGACGGCTTGCACCGGTCTTTCTCAAGCTTGTTGGAAACCAGGTCAATTACTGCTCTGACCTCCCCGCTAGGTCCGAGCAGGTGTTAGCAGACCCCCTGAGCGCCCATGGTTAGCCCCAGCCCCACATCTCTCTTCACCTCACTCACTCCCTGTGAGCCTAGCTTGCCAGCTAAGGAACAGAGCCTGCCTTAGCTGTGGACAGAGCCAAGAGAAGTCACCATGGTAACTCTCTGGCTGATGGGGACTTGGGTTGCCATGGAAACGTGCAGAAAATCAAAAAGTATTTCGGGGGGACTGGTTGCAGCTGAGAAAAAGGGTGGTGGGGACCGTTTGTAGCAGTGGTTCTGTTCTGTGCCTCTTCGAGTTCCTTCCTGAAATGGTGAGAGAGCCGGAGCCCAGTCCAGGACTTCTGAGAAATAGTACTGATACTACCAGGAACACTCCCAGAGGGCATCCTCGGCAAAGCACGGCTCCATTTCCCTGGTGAGTGCTTTGCCCAACCGTATCTTTCAGTGCTGGGTCTGCTCCTCGGCAACACCACGAAATCTACAAAATTCATGTGCCACTGTAGCCTGGCTCCGGCCAGAGACTCCTGGCTGGCCCAGCTGTCTCTCAGTCAGTCTCTTCTCTGACAGGACCTGCTTGTCCAAGGCCAGCCAGTCATAAGCTCAGCGTGGAGACTTGAGGGTCCCTTTGTCGTGAGCGTTGGGAGAGCCACACAGGCATTGGGTGTGCTCATAAACACGACTCTACAGACAAGCCTGCTCTTCAGTGTTGCCTCACAGTAAACACCAGATGAGACACATGGTGTCTGGATTTCACTGAGGCAGGAGGAAAGTCCATGCTAAGTCCCACCTCTTGTCTTCTTTCCCCCGGCTCTACCAACAGTAGGATGGTACTTGAACAAACCGTGGAATGGGCCATGGCCCTGGGGTGGGGGTGGGGGGACCGCTGGGACTATTTTCTGAAGTTAAAGGGTAGGAGAGGAACCTCAAGAGGAAAGAAAGAAACATGTCATTGTCCCCGTGGTCTGGCCCAGCAGTTGTCATTCATAATTAGAAGAACGTATTCTTTACCATCCTAGGCCTCAGTTTCTCCCTCACCGATGAGATGACCCCAGGCCCCTTTTCAGAGAACCCTGGCAGACCTGGAAGCCTCCTCCAGACCTGTGAGCACACCGGGTGGAGAGGTCAGCGGGGCATGCAGTCAGCCCTACCCTGGAGACCCCGGCCTCTCTGAGGCATTCCCTCCTGCACTCAGAGGAAGCCATAGCCTGAGAAAACTCTGACTCTCTCCTGAAAGCTGCACTTACTTAAGCCAGGCTCGGCTCAGGTTTCAGGACTCAGGGATTCCTATTCCCACCCCCACCCCCAAGACTAGAGTGAAGCTACAGGAATGCTGAGGAGGCCACATATTAGGCTTTTAGGATACAGGCCCAGCTGTATCTCCCACATGCCCTGTGTTTTCTGGAACCCCCAGCACCGAAGAGCCAGGAAGACTTGGGGACAAAGCTGGCTGTGCTGGGGAAGCTCTGGGGAGACCTGCCCTGAGCTGTTTTGCCCTGACTGAGCAAGGCCAGGGCCTGGGCGTTTTTGTTGTTCTGAGTCTCCCCCCAACCCCGTGCTCCCGCCTCCCCCCCAGTGCTCAGCCAACTCTGCCAAAAGGAGACACAGTTTCTGAAGGGCTTCAGTCCAAATTCTTCCCGGCTCTTCTGAACTTCCCCATTTCTCTCCTGTCAAGCAGTTTTATGCCAAAATAATTAGGTAATTAATGATCATGTCATAGACCTTGTTTCTGGCACTCTACACTTTTTAAAACTTTGGACTCTGTGTGTAATACATGTGACTATCAGCCCACAAACTTGAACACTCAGCAGATACCCTATTAGTTGCCAAGTCCACATAATTCTTATTCTGAGCCCTTACCTACCTGAACGCCGAGATGTTTCATTCCAGGATTTCTGTGGTCCTTTCCCCCAACCTGAGGCTTACATCCGGGCCAGGAGGGTTTAGGCGGGGCTTGGAGAGCATGTGTTTACCTCTGCAGCCTTCCTCAGCCGGCAGACCCACAGTCGCACTCTAGTAGGTAGGGTTATGGTTAGGGCTATTGAGTTCTCTGTTTCTGGAAAGTTATGGACTTGGCCTCCTTTGCCAAGCCTGTGCCCGATGTCTCTCCGTCCTCTTTACACCACTTCCGCAGTGTGAGGATGTAATGGGACTGCTGCTCAGTCCTGGGCCTCCATTCCTTCCAGAACCAAGAGAATCTCGCTCCCTCACATCCTCTCTCATGGATAGTCTCTTCTCAGCCCCCAGATCTCCTTAATAGCCTCAAACCTTCACCAGATACACAGCTTCCTGCTCCTACTCAGTGTCCTTGAAGACAGGTTCTGGAACCTGATGGCCTGCTCCAGCAGGGGCCTGGGGAATGAAATACACAGAGACCCCAATGTCCCCTGCCATGTGTGGTCTCATTGTCTCATACGCTCCCTCTAAAGTAGGCAATAGGAGTATTGTCTCCAGCACACAGACAAGGGAGCTGCATTCTGAACTTAAACCACTGAGTTCATGACTCTTCCTAGGACTCAAACCCAGGCCTCCCACTTCTCAGCTAAAGCCCCTACTGCAAGCAGGCCTTCTGAATGGTCCTGAACAGTCCATGAAAGCCTCTGAAAGAGCCAGCCATGGCTGATGATGCAATTTCTTCTGTGTGTTAAGTCACTGTCCCAACCCAGGCAATAGCTGGTTCAGTATAATTCTGAGACAAGTGCTTCTGCCTCCATTTTATAAATGAGGTTGGAGGACACCGCCCTACTTAGCTTCTCAAAAACACTGGGTAAGAAAGGGTTAATTTCACCTTGCAGTTTATAGCCATCCCTGAGGAAAGCCTGAGGTAAAAACCTGGAGGCAGGAACTGGAGCGAGGCCATGGAGGAATGCTGCTTCCTGGCTTGCTTCCCTTGCTTGCTCAGCCTGCTTTCTCTCTCATGTAACTCAGGACCATCCAGAGGTAGCACCGCCCACAGCTGGCTGGGCCCTCCCACATCAGTCATTAATCAAAAAAATTATCCCACAGGCCAAGCTGATGGAGGCATTCCTCAGTTGAGGCTCTCTCTTCCCCGGGTGACTCTAGTTCGTGTGAGTGTGACCGAAGCTAACCGGCACTGATGTTGAGACACAGAGAAAGCCGTATGTCTGCTAGAGGTCAGGAGTTGGTAACCAGCGCAGTCACATTTGAACCGTACATTCTTGTTTTTGTTCGGGGTATGAGTGTGTGTGTGTGTGTGTGTGTGTGTGTGTGTGGTGTGTGCACGTTCATCTGTGTGTCTCTGCACATAGAGGCCAGATGTCGGTCTCAGGTGTCATTCCTTAGATGTTGTTCCCCGGTCTTCTGAGACAGAGTCTCTCACTGGCACGGAGCTCGCCCAATGGGCTAGGCTGGGTGGACAGCCAGCCCCTAAGGATCCACCTTTATTCACCTCCCTGGTGCTAGGAATACAGATGCTTACACCAGCCTCCACATTTTAAAAATGTGGAGTCTGGGGGATGGAACTCAGGTCATCATGCTTGTGCAGCAAGCTCTTTGCCCCCCCCCAAAGAAGCACCCCCCCCAAAAAAAAAGAAAACCTCATTCTTAACTCCCTGGCAATAATGGTAGAGGCTTCAGTGCCTTTAAGGAGGAAGGAATGACAGTGTATAGAAGGAGTAACTCTATCCACGATTTTGTTTAGCTTTCTGACTTCATCCAGCCTCCAGGAGAAGAGGCTGCTTCCCACAGCGGTGCGGTGCGCTCCATTCATCCCTGCAAATGCATCGCTTCCTACCACCCCCTTGCAATCACACCACTTGTTCAGGCTCAAGGCGGCTCCTCCCTCCATCTCTCCTCCCCCCGCTGAAGCTTTGCACCCTTATCTCAAACTGAAAAGCCTCCAGGAAGGACCTGCCAGAGGTGGGGAGAGGACCAGGGGTGTGGGGCAGGGTTTGGCAGCCCCTCCCCTCCATCTGCCTTCCAGCCAGGATGCAGGGGAGGAGGATGTTCTAGTGGAGACTGAGAAGGGGGAGCCGAGGAGAGAGGTGGTGTTAGCTAGCCCAGGGCCGCTGGTGGGGGTTAGTCACTGGGGGGAGACTGTAGAGTACCTTACCTCTGCCTGCCTCAGCAGTCACCCAAATGAAGCCCCTCCTTCACTGCCCTCCAGCACTGCGGCAGAGGGCGGCCAGCTGGTCTTCTCCACACCTTTTCCTTCGCCAAGCTGGGTAGTGGTCTCATTCACGACTTGTCTCCCAAGGCGGGTGGAGGTGTTTGGAGAACAAGAACCTGGGGGCTTCCAATTAGCAGTGTGCATCTGGGAAAGTGAAGCAACTGGATGCAAGTGGCAGCTCGAGGCTCCTTCCACCTGCGAGGGGCACGGAGAGACAGTGCCTCCATCCTCTCTCTGCTGCCATCCCCAAGGGCCTCCTGTACCAAGAGCTGTGTTGTTTCCTCTTGATCCCCCTCTCTTCCCCGTTCACCCCCTCTCTGCTAGAGTTGGAACCCTGGGGTTTTGCACACACTATGCAAATGTTCTACCACTGAGTGACATGCCCAGCCTGAGTGTCACCTGCATTTTACCTTCTTGGGGTGGGGGGTTCCACTGACCCCTTCATTCAAGGTACCTGCATCTTCTCCCCTCCAAGCCAGACTAATCAATCGCTGAATTAAGTTATTGCACACTTACTATGTACCTGCACTATTCTGAGCACTTTACATTTATGGGCTCCAGGTGGGAAGCCTACAAGGTTGGAATTATTTTTGTTCTCCTTCTGCCCATGAGGAAACTGAGACAGAGAGGTAGGTTGAGTAATTTGCTGGAAGTCATTGCACTAGAAAGTGATGGGAAGAGAGTTTGGCCTTGACTGCTACACTCTGTGCCTCCCAGGGAGGCTGTGCTTGGTTGTGGTGCAGAGAGGGAGACAGGACACTGGGTACTGGTTCACATCATTATATAGATCAGCTGCATAAGTCACTGTGATTCTTCTGTAGGGGAGATTGTTTTCCCGATGTGTTTACTCAGTGATGGATGTAGATCAGAATGGACCTGTGGGTATTGCTCTTACCCTCTGAGATATAGCCCAGCACTGTATATTTTTCATTTTGTAGATGAGGTTGAGTTTGTTGTGCTGTTCCTTTCGCTGGGTGGGGGTTTGGAGAATTCTGCAAC
>CABHPP010133836.1:0-32686 GCA_902168425.1 Peromyscus attwateri
AGCTCTAGTTCAACCAACTTAGAGCAGTTGCACTGATGAACCCAAGTTCCTGTCCTTCAACTGGACTTTGGTCAGGACAGACACAATGACGGACACCCAAGGTGACTGTTGTTCCGTAATTAATGAAATCCATGGCTTTCCATGCTATGCCCACCCACATGTGTGGGGCACATAGCTACCACAGGTTAGCTCTGCTTATCAATAAGCCCTACCTTTCGTGGTTTTCCCACCTCTACGGGTACTACCCTACTCAAGTCCATGATTATTCTTGCCCATTTTTTCCTTATCTAGTCTCCCTGCTAACTATTCCATCCCAGGCTTCTCTGGTATCCATATTTTTATGATATAATCTGGTTATCTGGTTATACTATCTCCTGCTTAATAACAGTTTCCATTACCCAAAGTGTGGACTCTAATCTTTGCGGAGGTTTGGAAGACGAACACACTTCCACGGCCTGCTCTCTGTCAACCTCCTCCCATTCTGTCCCCACCCTTCCTTCTCACTCTCCAGTCACCCCACTCCTGTTGGTCCCTCACCCTGCTGTGTCCTTAACGACTCAGGAACTTGGTAATGTCTCTTTGTTTGCCTGGCCCCAACTCTCCTCTTTCTCAGTTGGAGCTCGCATCCCTTCAACTCCACAGATGGGCGTGCTGAGGCTGGCAGCTCACGGGCCACCTTTGCAGCTATGTCCAGGGCCATGTCTATGGCAGGTGTTCTCTGAGAATGTCTAATGGGGAGCTTTGAGTCCCCTGGCACTCTAAACAGTGATCACTTCAGTGTGAGAATCTGAAGTAAAGTGTACACTAAGGAGCAATGTAGAGAAAGTGAGAGTAGGAAGAAAGGGAGGGGGGGGACTCTTTGAAAACCTCAGGGAGCGTACTCGAGGTCCGTGTGTCTCCCCCCCCCCCCAGAAAGACAAAGAATCTCTGGACTTTGATTATGAAAGAAATACGCAACCCCAGAGGGCTCCGTGAGATCAAAGGGCTCAGCTGAGATCTATCTCAAGGCCATCTAGCCATTAACAACAGCAGGATTTGGGCCCTGGATTAATTTCTTTAGCCGGGCGAAGCCCTCTGTAAAGCGTTTGGAATGACTGTGGTGCTTCTGATGGTATGTGAGTGTGAACACCTGTTTCCTGGGACAGATTGCATTGCAGCGTCAACCTATGCTCTCTGTGCTCCCATTGTCTGGGCCTGCTGCACGTTTCCTCGGGCAGGTTCACAGGAGCATGGTGACTGGGCTGTAGACGTAATCACCGCGGCCTGTGCGCTCTTCCCTGTATCCTGCCTAGGAACTCCAGGGGAGGAAGAAAGTGGACCAGCTTGCCGCACCCTCCCTGACACTAGGGTTCCTAAGGAGAGCCCTGAGGGTGAGCATGGTTAGTATCTCTGATGCACTGGTATGGGACAGATAGTATGTTTCCACCACTGCCAGAAATGGGAGGGCGAGCTCATTTCCCCTGTGTCCTAAAGTGACAGTCTAGACTCTGGTGATGGCAAAACATGCTGAAAGTCACAATAGGAATGAGGACTGCGCCGCAGATGTCGGCAGTAGGGACAGGGTGACTGATGGGGACAGGCAGTGGCAGGAAGACATTTGTTTTCTTTTTTTTTTCTCTTCTTTTCTTTTCTTTTTTTTTTTTTTTTGGTTTTTTTTTTGGTTTTTTCGAGACAGGGTTTCTCTGTGTAGCTGTGCGCCTTTCCTGGAACTCACTCTGTAGCCCAGTCTGGCCTCAAACTCACAGAGATCTGCCTGCCTCTGCCTCCTGAGTGCTGGGATTAAAAGCGTGCGCCGCCGCCACCACCCCCCATCGAAATTTGTTTTCGTTAGACACACAAATTAACCACACCCTCTAATGGATCCTTTCCTGCCCATAGCAGGGGATAGCCATAGAGCAAGGTCTCCCCCCCCCCCCCCCGGGCCCCCCAGCTAGGGAGAGAATGAAGGAGTTCAGTATATACTGCATTTAATCCTTTTCATGGGTTGGTCAAAGAAGCAAGGAGTTACTCCTTTTGAAGTCCACTACTTGTGGTGACTTGAATTAGAAAAACTCATAGAAATCAAGCCTGATAACAAAGACCTGTAATCCTAGCGATTCAGGAGGAGGCTGAGGCAGGAAGATCAAAGGTTTAAGACTAGCCTGAGCTAGAGGAAGTTCAAGGCCAGCCTGGTCAACTTAGTGAGGTCATATTTCAAGATGAAAATTTAAAAGAGGGCCAGGGATGTAGCTCAGTGGTAATTTGTCTAGAATGCTTGAAACTTGGGTTTAATCCCTAGTATGAGAAAGAGAGAGAGAGAGAGAGAGAGAGAGAGAGAGAGAGAGAGAGAGAGAAGAGAAGAGAAGAGAAGAGAAGAGAAGAGAAGAGAAGAGAAGAGAAGGAGGAAAGAGGGAGGAAAGGAAGAGGAGGAGGAGGAGGAACTTCTAGACAGTCCCAACAGTTACATGCTCTCCGATATGTCTTCCAATGTCCTGCTGGCCCCTGTGGCAAGCAGCCTTCAGAGGCTGTGTGTGGCCTCGTGTGAGAAGCCGCTGCCTTAGTTACTCATTTTCTTAGTAGCTCCGTCTGAAGAGTGGTGGGGGTGTCACTTCCAAAAGGAGCTGACGTGAGTTAGCGTGATGGCACCACTGGGACCCTCTTCCCTAGTTTTCACTGGGCAAGAAACACCAAGCCAAGTGACCCATCTGAGCCTGTTTTGCTTTTTTTAATCTGTAATAACAGGGGACTGGATTTGTTGGAAATGCCTCTCTGCTTCTGCACTGCTATCAGAGCTCCTGTAAGACAGACAGATGCCGTGGGAGGGAGGAGGAAGCACAGGCTTTTCACCGATGGACCATCAGATAGGAGGAGTAATGAGTATTTGGGTGCAGGGGACACATCAAGCCTGACTTGAGATGCCTAATTAAAATGGTGACCTCCTCAAGGTCACAGCCTCCTTCCTGTTGGTGGTGTCTCTCCCCTCAGTGCCTGGTACACCATGATGCCCTGCAGATCACCAGCTCCCTGACAGATGTTGACTTAACTCTTAACAAGGCTGTTTATTTTTCTCCGAGGTAGACCCCCATCTAAGGTCCAGGAGGATGGAGAGGCAGCTTTACTCTGGACATGTGTGTTTGTTCTTTTCTCATCATCTCTGTTTAGACCAGCGTGTCTAGTGAAAGCGAGATTTATGAAGAGCCTCTCCCTTCGGGCTGCCCGGCTTTCCTGTCCACAGTCAGGCTGCTTTGAAATGTTGGTGTTTTGCTCTTTGTCATGGTTTCCCCGTTTCCTATTTCTAATTTCTTTTTTCCCAGAGTCTGATGCTGTTATTTCTACCCCGAGTGAGTGCTTGGCCGCACAGTTCTGCTCTGGGCTCTGTAACCCATGGCAACGAGAGGAGGAAAGCAGGTGACTGTGCGCATCACACACGCATCTGCACGCATGCGCACACACAGCATGCCCCCCCCCATGGGATGCACAAAGGGAAAGGGCTCCCCTGGCTGTAGTGCCGATTAGAGACTCAGGCCATGAAGCCCAGTACTCAGAGCTTTTGGGTCATGGCACAGCAGCTGTTGAGAAGGCCCCTCACATTTCTATAGGTAGAAAAACAAACTCTGACCTTGAACACACAGCTAGAAATGCCTTCACCCCAGTCTGTTCCCTGCAAGCTGAGAACCTTGGTTTATGTCATTGTGGGGACAGACAGAAGGGTGCATGTTAGTGATAACTGAACTGACATCTATTTCAGGCAAGAGAAGATCTCTTTCCATATGATTTTACGAATGGACATCATCATTAAGTCATTCAAAATGTAAACTCTCACTCTCTGTCCCCTCTGCAGTATTTAGGAGTTATGGGGAGCTTCGGTGTTTGTGTGTTTGCTGCCAAATTTTCTAATGGACTTGATCAAACTGATTGACTTATGCTTAAACTGGTTAAAAACATTTCTTTTCTGTTCATGAAATAAAGTACATAGTGGGTCCATTCTTACCTGAACAAGATTGGTGGCTACAGCTTAATAAAGAAGTCATTTAAAGCTACGAATCACAGAAAGTGATGCATACAAACTTGATTTTCACTTAAAACTTAAAACTATAGATTAAATTCTCATGCTTTTGATGCAGGGCCAAGGTCTTGGAATCCAAGCCACCCTTCTCAAGTAGTTCTATCTATAATTTCTCATACATAACTTCTGGTTATAGCTTCTTAGACATGTACACATTTAAAGACACTTGTAGGATAACCTGAGCCAAGATCTACCGTGTTTACACATCTGTATTCTTTCCCTGGCCTCATCCATGTCTCATTGGAAGACAAAAGGACCTGACTTACTCCTAAGCAACTCAACTTACTTTTCATGAAAACAACTTTACTTTATCAATCAATAACAACATGAAACACAGAACAAATGAAACTGAAATGGATCCAAGTTTATTCTTGTTTGTTTATTAAGACAGGGTCTCTCCCGTGCCCAGGCTGGCTGCATCTGTAATCCCATCCACTTTCCTGTCTCGGCCTCCCCAATGCTGTAACAATAGGAGTGTGCTACCAGAGCAGCTACGACTTTACTCTTGATAAGTTGGGTAACCAAGGTAGGTGCGTATATGCATGAAAATGTAGCAGAGCTGCGCATAATTCAGAACTTTCAGCCATTTCAGTGCATGCCAGTTGACTGATCAGTTGGTTGATATTAGACCTACTGGAATGCGGCTACTAACACTGGGAAGCTGATACCAGCAGGGAAAGGCAGTCTCCTCTGCTGACCTCTTCTGCACACATGCTCCTGAGCTGTCTCTTCATCTCAAGGTCAGTCTTTCACCTTTCACATGTGGACACCTTCATTTGCTCCTTATTTGCATGTCTGAAAGCAAGCTTTTCTCTTTGTTGAGATGAAGAGAATGTCTGACTTTGCGGGCAGCAGAATTCCTTCACAGAAGGGCATCTTCAGCCAGATGCTCTGAGGCTCTGAGGATCTCTGGAATTCTTCAAAACACACATGGGTGACCACTAGGTGGGTATAGGCTTTGGAGCCAGCCTGAGTTGAGTTCAAATCTCTGTGTCACTTGCTGCCTGTGTGACTTTGGCCAAATTGGTTATTATCTGAGTCCCAGATTCCTCAGAAATAAAGTGAGAATGATATAGCTACCAATAAAAATTGTGAGCATAAGATGAAATGGTGCATGAAATGTGCCTGACATGCTGAGGTGCTCAGCGGTGTCTCCAAATCACTTCCTTTTTTGATGGTCTATTTTGTTTAATGACACCCAGTTCCTGACATTTTAAACTCAGTTGCCACTGACCTTTCTTTCCCTTGGCTCACTGCCCTTCACCAAATCCATCCAGTCATTGGGGAAACTGGATTCTCCAACCCATCAGTGTCTCCCTCTTATTTAGTATCCGCAGCACTCCCACAGAAACTGCCATAGTTCACACTTCCATCATCCCCTAACTTCTAGCTAATTTGCATGCAGGAATTCAGTCTACCCACTGATCACCAATGACCTGACTGTCCCTTACCTTCAAGTCTCCCCTTCCCTCTTTTGTCTGACTCCCACTAAGAGTTTAAGCTGACCAGTCACTCTTTAGACTGCTATTCATCTTTTCTATTTTAAATATCCCCCATGGCCCTATCTCCCAATGTCTACACTGATCTTTTGCTGTAGTTATTTCATACGGTATGATTGTCCCCCTCATGAACTTCGCTCTTAACCTCGCCCTAGTAAACTTCAGAAAACGTATGCTGCCTAAATTACTCTTCATAGATAAAACCCTAGTCTCATAGATGAGTTCCAGATGAGGGAACAAAATGAAAGGAGATCCCATGGCTTACAGCGAGCTTGCAGAGTACTCTGTTGTCAGTGTCTCTCAAAGCAGGGATGGCAGTGTGATTTCTGGAGCCTTGGATTCTCCCAGGAGGGTGACAAGACAGACCAGACAGATAGCTAGACAAGACCAGAAGGACCAGTTTTCTTCAGTCCTATATGTTGTTACAAGTTTATAGTCTTTTAGAGAGAGTACACTGTGATAACAAAGGAAACCCTACATGTTCGTCCTACCATCATTTGGGCCATTTTATTTTCTAACCACAAAGTCTATGGTGAAGTATACTGGCTGTATGTAGGCATGTGTGTGTGGTCTGTGAGTGTGTGAGTTAGTGTGACTATGTGTGAATATGTGTATGCATGTATGTGTGTGTCTATGAGTATGTGTGAATATGTATGTTTCTCTGTGTGTGTAAGTGTATGTGCATGTGTGTATGAGTATGTGTCTGTATTTGTTTCTGTGTGTGCTAGCGTGAGTGGGTATGTACGTGTGTGTGAGTGCATTGAGTGTTGTGTGAATGTATGTGTGAGTTAGTATGTATGAGTGTGAATGTACGTCTGTCTCTGTGTGTGAGTGTATGTATGAGTATGTATCCGTGTGTGTGTGTGTGTGTGTGTGTGAGAGAGAGAGAGAGAGAGAGAGAGAGAGAGTGTGAATTTGACCCCCAATAACAAAATGTTCATCAAATCCTGCATCTAAGTCTTTCTTCCTTTTTCTACTTCAACAAACCTGAAACTTTATACATTATCACTTCATGTTTAACCACGAAAAACAGAACATCACAAGGAGTGGTGGCCAAGGAGCCCAGGTGACATTACCAATGGTGCAGAGCCTAATATTGCCTATCCTTTTTGATTAAGCTGGACAGACTGGCTAATGGATAGTTGGGGCATTGGGCTGTCTCTACTCCAGAAAGCTACCATTAGCAAACAAACATCTGCTGGCTCCCTCTGCAGTCCCTGCCAGCTGCAGCCTCGGTACAGCAAATTACTCTGCTAATTCTACTGGTTCCATTGCAGCATCCCTCTAATGCAGAATATGGATTTGTTCTGGGGACCCTGCACCAGTTCCCACGGTGCAGAATGGTTAAGTCCTGTATTTTTTTTTAACACCACAAAAACTTGTAGCATAGAGTGCCATTGCTGCAGCTGAGAAATATCCAGTAACAAGGACTGGGAAGAAAAGAGCTAAAATTGCAAATAATAGATGGATGAGCTCCCTGAGTGAGTGTCCTCTAGAGGTTAACCATAGGGACCATGTAAGAGAAGGGCCACCTGTATGGGCATAGATGGAAAACAGGGTGATTTCGACCTGTTTTGAAGGAGATGGGAGAGAATTAGCATACCCAGTGAGGCAATAGTTTATCTTTAAATAGCTACTTGATATGGACAGTCTACAAAAAATAAACCAACAAAGACTCTGTAACATATTTCACTTTTCTGGGGCACAAGGGTATTCTGGTTATGAACTCTGATTCAAAGACTTCCCGTGTCTTTGAAAGGTTGAACTGGAGAACTCCCTCAGACACGAGAATGGGAGAGTGTGCATAGAGATCACTGGCCTAGCCCTGCACATGTCACAGTTCACTCACAGGGTGCCATGTCCTTCAGCCTGAGAGCTGGGATTCAGGGAAATGCACTGTGCTAGATGCTTGTTTGAGAAGCGCAGAACAGATGTTTGCAAGAAGGACTCAGCCAGGGCTCACCTACTGGCACCCTCCAGGGTTACTAAGTACCTGCTTCTCTGACTAAATGAGGTATGGGAAGATAGGCTCTGGTGGACAGTAGGTCACTCACATCAGACTGAGAGCAATCACAGCAATGGACATTGAGGAGCTATCAGCTTGTTTATAATGCTTAAGGGGCTTGGCATAAACTCCCACCTACCTCACCCCTCAATTTAACAACTATTGGATTTCAGATAATCACTCTCTGGGTTTTCTGGGTATTTTTATCATTCCTGTTAGAATGGGAATGTGTGTGAAGAAACAAGATTTAGGAGATCTTTCAAAGAAGAAACAGATGTTAAATCAAAGTGAATTCTGGTGGGATGTCCTTCTGCATATGGACAGCTAGCTTGTGTTGAGTGTGGCTTTCCTGGGGGGTGACCAGATGCCCAGAATGCTTAAGGTCATGGGGATTTTTAGAAGGCTCGTGAGAACCCTAGGGTCTCTCCTTTCTGAGTTCTGAACTATGGCTTTAGCATTGTTAGGGGGAACTAGCCTCCCATCTGGTGGGAATAAACCCTGTGTGAAGCTAGGAGAGACGAAAGCAGAAATGGAGATGTCTGAACTGAGACAGGATCTGTGCATATCACTGGACTTTAGGAAGTAGCCTAAATTGCCTATATTGCAACATATACAGTAATAGACAAACCCTATGAAATTGTTAAGCCTCAGCCGATTTGTCTTACTAAATATTAGCTTCACACGCTATAGCCAACTTCATTTGGCCCATAGCATCCATTTCACTTTTTATATAGATACTGTAAAGTTATCCAAAGAGGAATACAAGTAAATGTATTTGAAGACTTTTTTTCAGTTCTACTCATTTCTGGTTGTGAAAATAACCAGGGGAGCCTAAATAATCCAACCACGTAATTCATATATTACTTGACATTTTAATCATTTTGTAATTAATCTTTGTATTTGTATCAATTTTATTGTGCTCTGACCAGCTGCAGTTAGAGTGTTTTGCTCTTGCTGGCTGCTGAACTCCAACACATTTTTTCATTATTGTTTTTACATTACTTCTTAGTTCTGTCTGTCCTCAGCTCAGCAATATTGGAGTAATTATTGCTCTTTATAGTTTACAAATGTTAGCATAACTTAAAAACATAAACTGCATAAATTTAATTGCATTCTCTGGGACCTAGAAAATATTCTCCAGGGTGCCAAAATTCACCAAAATGATATGTACATAAGCTAGCCTTGAATAAACATTTTATTAGAAAGCCTTTCTTAAATATATACACATGTGTAGATGAATGTTAGAGCCTGTTAATATTTCTTATCTATGTTTCAAATGTTCAGCTAATTAGCATGTGGCTTTATAAGCTTCCTCCCCAATAACTCTACACTAATCTTTGCCTATTATTATGATCAGATAGTCTTTGTATAAAAGGAATTCCTCTGCTCCCATGCCTTCCAATTCCCTGTTTGGGAGAGACTATTTCTTGAGTCAAACCCAGGGCTTCGCACATGGTAGACGAAGGTTCTTTCTCTGGGTCACATCTCAACCCTTCAGTTCCCTTTTATAAACTTTTTCTTCATGGTGATCTGCTTCGGAGACAGTATCTTGCTATGTTGCCAGCAATGGCTTCAAACTCTCGGGCTCCAGCTATCTTTCTGCCTTAGCCTTCCAAGTAACTGGAGCTCTAGGTGTGTATCACATCATACACTTCTCTCTGTTGTGTTGTTTCTTTTGAAAGACATTTATTTTCAGTTTATAGTAATAGAAAAATCTATAAAATGAATTTATTTATCTCCTGTCCAGTTCACCAGGAAAAATGTTGGTTGAATTAACATTTTTCATTTACTGTTGCATGGCAATTTTTACCTTGGGAGAAAACATTCACTGTTCCTTCTTTTGATACACACATTTTCTTACAATATCTATGTCTCTGTTGTTGCTTTTAAAGAAAAGAAAAGAAAAAAAGCAGGTCTCAAGAGATAGCCCAGGTTGGCCTCAAACTCACTAAGTAGCCCTGACTGGCCTGGCCTTGAATCCCTGATCTTACTTTTGTCTCTCAAGTCTCTGAGTTACTGGTGTGTGCTCTCACACTCAGCTGTAGTTTGTTGTTTTTGTTTTAATTCTAATAATTGTCTAGGAGGATTTGTGTGAATTTAGGGCAATGTCTAAACAAACTTCCCATTCAGCAATTACCCAGTTTGAGGATCTCAACTCATCTTCAGCCTTTGAATCTGCTCACAAATGCATGTCCTCTGTCATGGCTGGCTTCTGAATAGTAGCAAACAGATCCAATACTCACTTAAGCTCTCATACTTTGGAACTAAACTTGTTCTGACAAACGCAAACATGTTCCTAGGCCGCAAAGACCTCAACTGGTGCTGTGGCAGCCTCTGTGTCCGGAAAGCTGACATCAGGAGCCATCAATTTTCACGAGGCCTGACAAAGCCAAAACGCTTTCAGATGGGCTTCACCAAGGTCATTTAAATGTAAATACATGAAAAGATGATTATAGAGACTACTTTTTTTTTTTTAAACAAATTTCTCAAATGATGACAAGGTAGCCAGAGAACTCTCAAAGCCACAACCACTGGGACAAAAAATCCAACATCCTGTTTTCCTCATTCTCCTCCTGGGGCTGCCACGGTAGTTCCAGAGTGCGTTCCTGCACGCTTATTGCAGGATGCCCCAGCCATTTCCTCATTTTGTGCAGCTATTTTTATTAGGCTGGGGACAATGCCCAGCCTGGCACGTGAAGAGTTAATACTCAGCTGTGCGGTTGGTGTGCTCTCATTCACAATATGTTTCCTTTGAAGCAGGGGCACAGTGCTTCAGAAGACAGTAGCTGTAATTCTATGCAGATTTTTCCTGATTAATGAATGGGAAATTTCAATTGAATTTTTAAACAAGTTAGAACAATGTAAGAGGTGAATATAATCCTTAAATTTTTTTTTTATTAAAAGGCATTTCAAATTTGAAAATCTCAGGCATTGTCCACATAGCTGATTTATGGCTAAATGTGTTTTTTGAGCCACAAAGCTGCTGTATACTTCACATAATGCTTGAAAAAAAAATAGCGTGCTCTCTTTGTGAAGCTAAATGAAATAAAATATGAAGTTTGTGATACATTAAATCACAAACATAAATATGTACTTTATGGCCAGCTGTTATTTCTGAATATGCACATTTTAAAATAGAAACATTTACCCCACATGCTGATTGGCAATTTCCCAGTTCCAAAAGCCCAATTGCATTTAAGATGCAAAAGATTAAGATGCCTCAATAGATAAAGTTAATAGTTCATCTTCCTAAATGCTTTTATATGTTGAAGTCTTACTGCTCCACTCTGTAGGTTCAAGAGGCTGGGGCTGCTTTGATGTGGATTTGTGTTTTACGCACATGCTGTTACTGGAGCTGAATCCAACTGTCTCGCAGACACCCATGAGAGACATGATCCGCACACGAACATGGACAGAGGCCATGTGGCCCCATCCACCTCACCCTGAGTGTGCAGCTTCTGGAAGAAAGTGGACTATGTCTCCATGATCACATCACAAACATCTAACCTCCATTTTGTCTAAAAATCATTTCAGCTGCTAATATTCCATCTCCCAATGACTTTCCTCCTCCCCTGCATAAAAATTGGTCAAGGAGAACACGAAGATTGCATTGACTGGAAACTACAATTCCCCAGGGACACCTTATTTGCTAGTCCAGGCAGCATCTCTCTCTCCGTAGGTAGAGCTGAATTTGTAAATGCCTCCAGTCCTGTAGGACGCATGGGCAATTGGCAGTTCAAAAGTTCATATCATGCCATATGTCCTAATAATTTTTATCTACATCTAAAACAATACGGGACTGTCAAATAAAATCCTGCATGCAAACCAATGATGGAATGCAGGGGAACCCTCCGCCCTGGCCTTGTCTTCTTTGTCCGACAAGCTAATGCAATAAGGCCAATAATAAAAGGTTGTGTACCAGGCCTAAAGCCTGTGACAGATAAAAAAGAAATGTTGGAAACCAATGAAGCTTTTGCACAATTAGATTTTTTGAGGCTGTGCTGTAAGGATTGCCCAGAGCCTGTTCAGTCCTGATTGATGGTAAAATCATAACTACATCATATTAGCTGCAGAGTTCACTGACAGGTTACTACAGATTAATATTGCCACTGCTGTTCACTTACCATCAAACCAAGGGAAATATGAATTGAGCCGTCCCTCTAACAAACCCCGCATATTAAAAGGTAAGGTGTTCTATGGAACAATCTCCTCCTGTCACTGAGGGAAGACACAAACAATGTCTATTTGAGCAATATGCAGATACCTTGTGGAATACTAATTAGTTGCCTGCTAGGAGAGCCCCGGCACATCTGGCTGGCTAACTACCATTCTTCTGAGCTTGTTCCTTCCCAGCTCTTGACTACGGGGTTGCGGAATAACACCCTAAAACACGGAGCAGCAATCTTGGTGATTTAAATGCTGGCCACCAGGCAAACTGCAATGACATCAGTTTGGTCAGTGTGTTTTGCATCATGTGAATTTGAAACAGGGGACACTATGGAGTCAGGTTTTGTTTGCTCTGGACATTGGAGGTTTTGTAGGAACTGTTTGCAGAGATTGCTATCCATGACAAAGTTGGGGTAGTGTATGTTGGACTCTTTACTTTAAAAGTGTTGAGAGTGCATGAAATAGTCCTGGTGCTCTCTTACTTCCAGTGTGCTGATGACGGCTTCCTAAAACGGAAACATCTCATCTTCTAGTCGTCTCAAGACTTGGTTAAAAAGTCAACTGTCAAGCACAATGAGGACTGTCTACAGAGTATGAAATGGAAGGCTTGCTCCTGATTAGAGGCTGCTAGTGATGAAGCAGCTGACTGGCAGCGCTCTCTTTTCCTCTTGTCTGGTGTGGTAACGACAGCTTCAACCTGGAAATGAGCAGAAGAGCCGGAGGCGCTGGCCCTTTGATCCAGGTGCTTGTCTTCTCCTGACTGGGAATGTAGATCTGCAAGTGAAGGTGTTGCCTGGTGATCTCCTGGTGATTGCCCGCTGGAATCTGTTACCATTTCTGAAGACTCCACTATCTGATATCCAACCCCAATTCTGTATCAGTGGTCCCTGGATTTGGGCACCTGCATCCCTGAAGAGCTTATTTAAGGATGCAGATTCTGGGCTCGATTTCATGTGGTATAGACACACACTGAAGTTGAAGAACCATCAGCATAAAGAAAAATAGTGGCTTGATCCAGCTCACCTTATCATTGTATTAGAGACACTCACTACGCAACAAGCTAGAGAGTCAGCTGGAGTCAGTCTTTATTATCTTAAAAGAGAACTGATCATCTGCTGTTTACATTTATCTGTTTACTTAAAGAGTGGACAATGAGCCAGGCAACTGTAAACTAAGTGTTCTACCATTGGCTGACCGATGACAGCCAGGAGAAGGTGTTTGCAATGCTTAAAACTTACTCTTAAAAACATCTAGCTGTTCCCGAATCTGGATTAATATTAGAATGTACAAAGAATTCCTTCAGGTGGGTCAGAAAATGACAGGTGATGAGCTGGTATCTGTCCAGAGCTCAAAGCCACAGGTATGAAGAATAGTACAGATGTTAGCCTTGTCAGAACGACAAAGTTTAGAAGCCTGGGTTGTGTCAGGACTATGAGCCGTCATTGCAGGAAGAGGAAATGATGCTAATTCAGAAATAATTCAAGAACCGTAATGAAATGAAGGATGAGCATTCTGTAAGAGGAAGGTGACAAAGAGGCCCCCTACTCCAGTAGAAGGGAAATCAAGACTCTGCAATATTGTTAATGGTGTTCCCTTCCATTTCCCAAAAGCCTTTGGGAAAATAAATTATATTGTCCCCATATTTTTGCAATTCTATTTCTGAACACATGTCCCAGAGAAAAGTTGAAAGGAACCAGAAGCAAAAATATCTTTTTTAGCATTATTTTGTGATAATGGGCAATTGAAATCATCATCTATGCCTTCTACCAGAAGAATAAATAAGCACTGAATGGTTATTTTCTGTGGGGTACCATACAGCAGGTGGAGGAAATATTTATTTTGCGTATATGGATTAATTCTAAAGGCAAAATTGGATGAAAACCAAGAGGGAATAAAAATTAAAGCAAAGTTCCATTTATTCAATTTCAAAACTGTATTCAAATTTGTTAAATATAAAATAACAGCAGACATTGTATATGTGTATATATCAAATATTTATGTATATATCATGTATGCACATATATCTCACAGGATACCTATATATGATAAGGAAGTACCTATGTGAGGGTGGGAGGAACATGGATGAGGATCTGCCCTGAGGAAGAAAAACAATGAAGGCAGATGTCATGTGTGGAGTTATGTGATGGGACGCTACAAAAGACAGGTGCGGGATTACTGTAGGCCTCTGCCCTAGAGGTCAAAAGGGAAGGATTAAAGTGGGAATATAACTTTAATTTCTGTCTCTGGGAAAATAATGTAAAAATATCTTAAAAACTCAAGCATGGGTGTTAGAAGAAACATAGTTTACGGGTAGGGAGGCATTGAGTTTGTTTTGTTCAAATTCACCAGGAAGACAGAAACTTCGGCTGTGGGACTTGTACTTCCAGATCATCTCCTGACAGAAGATACAGCCTCACACATAAGTAGTATTGCCTTTGTTAGCAGTTTGTGGTGCTGAGGGTCGAACACAGAGCCTCACATGCTAGGAAAAAGCTGCAGCATGCCCCGCCTCCAGCCTCATCCTCCAAGAGTCATTCAGTTTTCACAGCAAGGGATGTAGAAAACGGTTGTTTGTTGAGTAAATATCTCCAACTCTTTCCTACAACCTCCAATGGCTCTTTGTTTCTTTAAGATTAAGTTCAGGCTCTTGACTTAGCAGTAAAGACCTTTGGCCAGTTGATGTCAAGCACCTCTTCCCATTTAGTTTTCCAAGTTGATTCTTTGCTGTCCTTAACCAGCTCTCCAGTCTTCCGGTTTTCACACCATGGGTTGTGCCTGGCATGGCCATCTATTTCTCGTCCTGTCTAAGTCTTATTCACCCCAAGGATTAGTTTGACGAAGATCTTTGGAACCTTCCTTTATGGTTTAGACCCGAGTGACCTTGACATCACACTGTTGAGGACCCACGTCTTCCTCCATCTACAGTCTACTATCTTTGGCACATTCGCTTTTCATCCTTAAACTTATCCCACCTTGGACACAGACGGCCGCAATGCTTCCAGTCCTTATACCTTCAAAGCTGGGTAGTTGTGAAATCTATTTAGGATATATCTGGATTTTCTAGAGAAGGACTGTATCCCAGAAGCTCCCAGCAGACTTTCTCTTACATGTTACTGGCATAAGAGGGTGGTGTGTCTATGGTTGGACACAATGGGGCCTCAAGCTACTTTGATCACTATAGCAGAAGGTAGGCTTGACTAGCATGGAAGTAAAGAGTACAGATTAGGGTGGGTGCCCAGTTGCTTTCACAGGGGAACAAATGCTCTAGGTATGTTAAAAAAAAAACCAAAAAACAAAACACACAGCCTGTTTTTCTTTTCAATGTCAACAGTCAATAATTCTCATGACTGTTACAAACCTCCTTTCTTTGACTCCTGGTGGGGAATTTAATTTGCTCCTTCGTTTATCTAAGTACTCAATCATCATATGTTTAGCAAGCATCTAACAGATGTTCTTAAAGTTTTATTTTTTATATCATGGCCTCCCTCAGCAACGAGATGAAACCTGTAGGTGCTTTTTCAGAACAATGTTCTTAAAACATTCAATAAAATGCACACAATTATAAATTACAAATCAATTAAGTTAAAGTAGAGTTTACCTCGGACCTAGTGGCTAGAAACTGTGCTGGTGCTCAGGTTAGGGGGGCTCAGAGTCTAGTGGAACAAAATGTAATTTAAAGTCCTGGTAGGGAAAGGGGGGCTCTGCTAGCCACAGGAGGGGACAGTACATTTTAAGATGGGGTTGGAGGTAAGAGAATGCTTCGTGGGTATCTCGGAGGAGAACTAAAGGAGGTGACTAGGATGGAAGTAACAGAAGATAGATTTAGTAAGAAAGAAAAGTAAACAAAAAGAGAGAAAGTAGAGCTTGGAGAACAGTCATCAAGGGAACATTCTAGAACACAGAGGTAGACGAGGTAGATGGTTGTAGAGAACTGAGTTTGTCATGAAGCATTCCTCTTCATTTGATGCTGTGCTTGACCTGATTTTCCCACACGGACAGCTTTGACCAGTGAAGATGTGTGGCAGGCTGAGGTGACTTCTCGCCTTTTGCTCTGGGTTGACTCTGTAACAGTCAGCATGCTGCTGCACTGAGTAACGGTGGCACGTGGGCAGTTGAGCCCATGGCACTTCCAGCTCCCAGGAGAGTGTGTTGCAGTCCCTTTGGTGTGGTCTCGCAGCCACATTTGAGGATGCGTGAGTCCCTAAACCAGCATCTCCTACAGCTCGCATGCCCCTCTGCCTGCATATTTTTGGCTTAGATGAGAGGCTCCACGCCTCCACCTCTAGCTAGTGCTTGGCTGCACCCATGAAGACAAGACCTGTAGGTGAAGACAATGCTTGGGTGTTGAGGGCTCATTCAAGTTGGCAGGCTGAGTGTAGGCTCTTGTCTCCAGATCTACCACACAGACTCAGGGCCTTCACCTGACTTCATCATGCCCCACAGTGGCTGCTGCCTCTGGCCTGAGATTCCTTTCTATATGGGCATAGAAGCCCTATTTAAGGTTTCTGTGGTTTTCTTGGTTTCCTCTATCAAGAACTCCCATGAACAATCTCCACAAGAATGCACCACCCTCATAGTTACACGTCTGTCTCCCAGTGCTCATGGGATGAGACAAGAGTGATTGTTAAATGGGAGCAGAGGACCTAGATACCCAAGAAAAAGAAACTTCAAGCCAGAATATGGGAGTTGAAAGGAAGCTCAGAGCATGGTTAGGTCCCCTGAAAAGTTCCATCTATAGCTGCAGGGTGAACTTGATCACATCAACTGTGGTCCTGATATGGATGCTAACTAGTATAACTTCTCTGAACCCAGCATCTTTATCTTTAAGACGAATGCTGTTCAATATACTTATTGAAAGTCCTAGCTAAGCATGAAATCTATGATTTGAGTGTGACCAAGATCTTTCCCTGGACCAGTCTGATTTTCTTACTAAAAATGTAAAATGTAATACCCTCATTTCTGAGAGAGATTGACAGATAGCTGAAATTTTAAAGTTGATCTGTTGGGTTTTTTTTTTTGTCACATGGATACTTCTTTTTTTTTTGGCTAACCCTATGATTCATGAGCCAATTTGCTGCACAAATCTCAGCTGATGTGAGTGAATTATTCACATTTCAGAGTGGAAACATGGTAGCTTTTCATTTCCCAAGTCAGTTAAAATGACTTAGATTTAATGTTCTGCATTAAAAATAAAAAAATTAGTGAATACAAACATTTTATCTATTTGGAGTATGATTGAGAACTTTGCATGGTGAACGAAGTGTTTGTGAGAAAGTAGCTGATTTAGGTAATCATGTAACCTGCTGGTCTCTGTCCCTGGACTCACTAAGTAGCATCGTTCTGAATCATAGGAAAATCCTGACGTCTGCTGTCTCCTGATTTGGCTTAATCGGAGCCTTAGCTCATCAGTTAGCTTCTCTGTTTTTGACTCATCATTCCTCAAATAAGAGATAACCCATCTGACAGCCAGATAGAGAAGAAGAAAGTTTGCAAAGCACTTACAGTATCTACAGGGTGATTTGAAGTGACAAAGATAATAATCCACTTGGGTTATTCTTTGGTGACATGGAGGACTGGCCTGCTGACATAATTTATGGTCCTTTTCTTTGTTCATAATGGGCTCGCAGGATCCATGACTGGTGTTCCCTGGAACTGCACTAATTTTTGGTATTGTCAAGCCATGACCTAGATTTTGAACAGAAACTCAAGCAAGACTAGATTCTCCTTCTGATAAACAATGCAGGACATACATGTTTAAAAGGAACAGAAGACGTGGACGGTTCCTTTAAAACAAAACCATGCTCTATCGGTTTGGTCCAAGAATCTTTGCAGGTGGGTTTTTGAAATGAGTGAGCCAGGCTTTTAGATGTCACCAGAATAATGTATATACTTTAATTACGTAAGAAGGGATCTTATAGAGAAAGCCGGGCACGTGAGTAAGGACTTAAAAGCATAAAATTCATTGAATAAAAAGTGTGAAATTGTTAGGAGTTTTTAATTAGACTCTGACTGGGGAATTTGCCTTTGCCAGAAACAAGAAATTCAAATATCTCACAGTAGGGTCTCTCACCTCCAGACAGCACAGAAGATCATGTGTGTCTTAGAAGTCTCTTTAAGAACTACATCTTGGGGATAGAGAGTTGGCTCAGTGGTTAAGAGCATTGACTCCTCTTCCAGAAGATTTGGGTTTGATTCCCAGCACCCACATGGTGGCTCACAACTGTCTGTAACTCGAGTTCCAGGGACATGACACCCTCACACAGATATACATGCAGGCAAAACACCAATGTGCATAAAATAAAAAATAAATAAAAAAAAAGAACTACATCTCTTGTCTACAACATCAATAAAACATTCTCTGGGGTTATAATTCATGTTGTGCAGAACTTATTTCTTTTATTGGTGCTTATTCAAAAATATATCCTAGCATTAAATTTTCATGGATTTTTAAAATGTATTTAAGTTTAACTGAAGAGGAAGAGGACTTCCATTTTGAGGGTTTGGTATTTTAAAAAAGCATTGATCTTTAAACTGAAAGGTTTGATGGAATATTAAATTTGATGAATCAGAGCAAGTATCTGTGTTTGTTAGTTTTTATAGAGCACATTAAAGCATTCATTAATAAAGTCACAGTACATTGCCTTGAGCAGGCCCTCAAAGGTTAACGACTTGATACAGGCTGGTGTTCTCCAGCCTTACGGTTTGAGGGTGGCTTGTGGCAAACTTAGTCCTCTTTAAAAATGGGATGCAAGAGAAGTGTTTTATTTCCTATCTCAAAGTCCAAGAATCTCTTTGTCCTTTCCCATTCTACTTTGTCTTTGCCAAATGTCCCCGGGAAATCTCTAGCACTGAGGTCTGTATGTGAAGACATTAGCTGGTTAGCTTCAGAAGGACCCTGGAGGGCTGGTGGAGTCCCCCAAGAAGTCAGCTTCTCTGCTGCAGCCCCAGCAGCGACCCTCAGCAGGCAGGAGCTACTAGGAGTCACCCATTTGGGGAACAAAAAAAAATGGTAACTTAAGAAGTAACATTAACCGTTGATTGTCTCTCCTTGGAAATGAGGAAATATTTGCAATGTTTTAGTGGGGATTGCATCATAACTTCATCTACCCAGAGACTCCTTGGTAGGTGTTGGTGGACAAACCGCTAATCATTGAGTCCATGACTCACAGTGGTGGATACTAAGAACAGGTATTACATTCAATTGTTTACCCCAGACAAACTGTTTCCCTTTTTAAGTGTGTGTGTGTGTGTGTGTGTGTGTGTGTGTGTGTGTGTGTGTAGGAGGGTGTCCTCACCCATGCAGGCAAATGTGGAGGCCAGAGGCGGATGGTGGGATGTCTTCTTCAACCACATATTTCCCCTTATTCTCTTGAGACAGGGTCTCTCACTCAAACGTGTCACTTCAGCTAAAATGTCTGGCTCCGCAGAGAGCTCCGCCTAGAACCAGCCCATCTGTACACCCCAGCACCGAGATTATAGGTGTGCACCCACAGCTAGCTTTGTGCATGGATGCTGGAGATCTGGACTTTGGGTCTTTGAGCTTGTTCAGCAGGCGCTTCCCCGACGGGGCCCTCTCCCCAGACCTACCACAGAGAATTTCTATGCCAAGGTGTCATGTGTCTGAAACAACATGAAATTAACCCAGACCAGGATGGTGCAGGTACTTAGAAGAGTTGTAAGAGTGTTCTGTTCCTTAATAGCAAATACAGGCTCTGTAGATGCCTTACAATAATTCACGAAGTCTTTATGCCATTCAGAAGAAACATCTTGATCACGCGTGAGAGTAAAATTTTTGTAAAAGAGACCTGTTCAGTGCCTTGATTCTCTTGGGAATTGTTAGTAAAACAAATGACTCATATTTGTTTTACGTGAGAGACAAACCAAAGCGTTTCCACAAGGTTACTGAGCTGAGCTGAAGCAGTTGAACCGTTTCCGGAGCAAGTGGAAGCTGCTCCATTGGATGCAGGAACAGTTCCCCTCTTAGTCGTTATGTGGAGAAAAATAAAAGTTCCTATAAAAGAGGCCACCAAGGGTTATATGACTGCAATGGTTTACAGCTGGAACAACTTTGTACCTGTTTATTATTGTCAGTATCTTGTTACATTGTTCTTTCAGAATCAATAAAAGCTAAGCTCCCTCTACGGCTTTTCTACAAACTCTGTTGGAAGGATGTGTGGGGTGCTGGAAGTCGGGGTGACAGAGCACGGAAGGAGGCAGAAGTGATGACGGCAGGTGACATTCAGCCTGCTCTATTTACTGACCTGTTCTTTGGGGGAAGTTCCATTACTGTAAAATATGTGGGAAACTTTTGAATTTTTCTTCATGTGAGAGATCATTCTTTTTTTCTTCAGAAGAAAAAAGAACAGACACATGTAACAAACATGTTTACTTTTGCTAAAGAAGGACTGTTATTAGAAGATTCCTTACTCTCAACCTTTCCACACTTCTGGAAGGTTCCAGCTGCCCACTCTGGTCAAATGAAGTTTAACTGATCCTACTTATTAGTAGTTTTAATAGTTAACAAAAGGATAACGTATTAAAACCAGCTACACATTTCCTGACCTCTATGGGTATTCCAAATGAAACACACATATCTGAAAATTCAAAGCTAATATCTGTAAGTAAGAAAACACTCAACATTTGTCTTTCTGGATCTGGGTTTCCTTACTTAGGACGGCTGTGTGTGAGGTTGGTGTTGAAGGGAGGGGGACAGAATATATATGCATACACATACAAAAAGTTAAAATGGAGTTACTCTATAACAGGATGACAATGCCCCCACTGTACACCACAGGCTAACGAATAAAAAGCCCAATGCCAGGGATGGATCATCTCTTTTGGAGTTGTTGGCCAATGAGATCCCATAGACTCTCCAACATTACAGGCTATTGCCAGTGCTCTTGGTTACCCCCCAGAAGCTGACAGCAAGGCCCCATTGCTGAAGACACCACATGCTTGATTCATAGAACATAGAGTATCAAGCTGGTATTGGCTTGGAAGCTTCATCTTTAGTGTCTAGATTTCATGGTGCTGTGCATGCTGCCTAAAGAGAAAAGTAATTATCACTGACCCGGCTGTGAATCCAACAAGTCATAATAAGAACTGACCTGGCAAGACACGCCCACTGGGCAATAGTGGTACAAATGTCATGAAAGTAACCAACCACTTTCTGATTGGATTTAAGTCCAACTCTGAGATGAAACCCACACCTAGCAACATTGTTAGGTTGAGAACTTATAGCTAGAAAGGTTACAGGACTAATTGTGTGAAATGTATATAATATTAAACCAGCTCTTAACCTGAGTTCGATCCCTAAACCCCATATGTTAGAAGGAAAGAAATGACTCCTAAAAGCTGTCTATGACCTCCATATGCCCAACACATGAATGCTCACACACACAGACACACTATATGTAAAAGAAATTAAACAGAATGTTCTAGAAAAAAATCTCTGCACAAGAAGAAAATATAATAGTGAATAATTATTATCATCCTCATTTATCGGGCTTTGATTGATGAATAAAATTTGTATATAGCTAGAGTGTAAAATGTGATATTTTGATACATGGATTATGACACGATTACCACTATCAAATAAATTAACATATCCATAACTACACTTATTTACTCTCTCTCTCTCTCTCTCTCTCTCTCTCTCTCTCTCTCTCTGTGTGTGTGTGTGTGTGTGTGTGTGTGTGTGTGTGTGTTGAGAATGTTTGAGATCCACTCTTAGCAAATTTCCTGTATCTGGCATATTATATTAGCATGCACAGCAAATATACCAGGTCTCTAGTAGTTATAAGCTTCAGAGCTGAAGGTCTGTACCCTTGGACAACATCCTCCCCACCGCTAACCACTAACCCCTCAGACCCCCATATCCACTATCCTACTCTGTTGCTCTAAACTTGAGTTTTTTTCTTTAGACATTGCACATATAATGGAGGTCACGTGGTGTTAGTCTGTCTGTGCCTGCCTAGGATAACTTAGCATGATGCCCGTTAGGCTCACCCATGTTGTTGTCAATGGCAGCCCAGCCTTCCTTTTTAATGCTGAGTACAGACAGTGATAAATTATAATAAGCAGTCTACATAATTTTTAATTTTTAAAAAATATGGTCTGATTGGCATTAAAATTTCTGTAGAAAAAGGCCACTTGGAGGACTCACTCATAGGGTTAATAAAAACGATGGCCAGTGAAATCTCTAGATCTTTTATAATGAATAAAAGGAAAAAGGACCCATCCAGTAGAGCTGCCCCTGCCTCCATGGGCGCTCCACGCAGCTGCACGCGCAGGGCTTATCGTTTGCAGCTGTTTAGGAGGAATGTCTGCAATGTGAGCAGCCCTGTTGAAACAGAACGGATTTATAAGTTGCAGGAAGCCAAATGTGTGATCACATGGACCAGAATCTGTCAAGTATCATGTTGCTCTTTCTTTCCTTTCTTCCCATCTTATGTCACGTCTCAAGTATGATCACCCAGAGGTCACTCAGGTGATCCCGGTCCCCCTGGAATGCAGCTGTGATGGGACTTGACCTTGAAGGACAGATGGCATCAGGAGGCATTCTTTCAGCCTTGTGCTAGCCAGGGCTCAGTTTGTGATATTTCTGTCTACAGATAGCAAAAGGCTTTCACTGTGGACTGCTTTCTGATGCGTGCCTAAAGCCAAGCCGAATCCATTAAAAGGGCCAAGAGGCAACAACCTGCTTATGGGGCTCTGTGAGGACTTAGATAAAAATTGATGAGAGTAGATGGCCAAAGAAATAGATTTTAAAAACCTTTATGTCTTCTCCTGTAAAAAACAGGATATAATATTTATTTCGTGTTAATTTTCCATTCATTCTAATACACATTATGTGCCACATTCCTTTAAAGAGCGACTTTGAATAAAGGGTCTAATATAAAATGTGTTTAGTTGAATTTGACGTTCCTTTCTGATTTAAATAATATTATAACTTTTTGCTAGCACAAAGCTTCCCATGGTAAAATTTAATGTCACCAGGATGTGGTACGCTTTCGGGAGCCCCTTTCCATTTTCTTCCTCTTCGGCCAGAACACTTTTGCAGACCCTCTCTCTAGTGTTACCCAGATTCTTTGAAGCGTTATCTGATTTCAGTGCTGGGCTTAACCACTTCTGCGAGAGACTTCAAATAACTCTTACGGTCTCTTAATTCAGTGCTTCATTCCCTTGCCTATCCACTCAGGTCCTCTTGACCCATCATCGTTCTGAAAAGTACAAGGCAAATTTCTGAAATGTAGTGGCTAATTTGATTACACAGAGATTATATGCTTGAGTGAAGAAAAAAAAAAGAAGACAATAGTTAACATTGCTCTGTGGTCTTCATGGCTCAGGTACATTCTTTACTTTATCCCCGCAATGATCTGGAGGAGATGGGTCGTGGTCTCATCACCATCCCTGTTTCCCAGGTGGGGAAGCCAAGGCACAGGGACCCCATGGAAATTTTGCAAAGACACAGGATCAATCCTTGCACACTCCAATTTGGGTACTCTGGCAAGAGAGTCCATGTTTTTATCCATGCCATACTGCACAGAGCGGTCTCAGGATCCTTTTGACAGCTGTGTTTAAGGCAGGATGTGTGTGGGAAGAATGCCGGGCTGAGGGCCAGAAGAGGCACTCCAAACTTGTTCTTTTGCTAGATAATTGTGCAAACAGAGAACATTCCATCATATTAAATAGTTCTGCATCTTATTTATGTTATATAAATGCTGCAGACCTTGTGGAGAGGCCACTTACACAGTGTCAGGAAGATCAATACTGAGCACAGGCTCTGGGGTCAGACATTAAGGCTGACGTAAAGCTCCGTGCATTTCTTCCTGGGCTGAGTCCTCTCACTGCCTCTGACCAGACATGAGACAGGGTCAACTCAGTCATCCTGCTGGATCTTCATCCCCTCACCTGCACAATGCAGACTGCAAAAAGTGACCACCTCAGAGAGCGGTGGATGAGGGAAGAGCAAGGCACTTCAACTATTTAGTACAGTGCACATGAAAGCTCTCCATTCCCTCTACTGTCATTACTCCCATTCCACAGATGAGTAAACTGAGGTCCAGTGAAGTAACGTAACATGTCCAGGGACAATTGTCCTACTCATGGTAGAGTCTATATTCTAACCCAAGTAGATAATGTTTTACAAATAGCATTTCCCCCTAAGGACTGAGAAGACACCCCACATAGTATCTAGTGCCCGAACAAGGTCTCCTCTATCCCAGGGTTGCCTTTACCTTCCCATAGTTTAGCAGGCACAGGACTAAAGTGGTAAAGGACAAAGGACTAAAGACAGCCTCCCTGCTGTCTCAGACTCACAGTCACTTGTGATTGGATGGGACCTACCTCCATCTGGCCAGCGTACACTCCCCTCACCCATACTTGCTCATAGGTAAGCTTGTTGTATCAAAAAGTTGACTTTTGATTTAGTGTAAGATAATGAGAACTAATGTTAAACGAAACAGCGGTTAGTAAGAGCGGCCTTAGCGCAGACCGAAGCTCACTTAGGTCAAGTGGTTTCTGACAGATGATATGCAGGAAAGTAAGAGCATGGACGGACAGAAATCGCTGTGTATCATTAGGGTACATTAAGACACAAGAAGATTGGTGCCCTGGTTTCAGTATATGTCAAGTGTGGACTGATTTTTATTAAAGACTTCAGAACTCTCTAGGACTTCAACTATGAGGCGCTCTCTAAAGAGGAATACAGACCTACCTTGTGACTCTAGCATTTGCATCAGATTCTCTAAAGATGCTTTTTCTTCATAGTGAAGCCAGGACTTTCGAATTTTAGAATCTTGTGGCTGTTTGTTTTCTTGAGATTAGGTTCTTACTTCACAGGCCAGCTTGATCTCAAACTTGTGATCCCCCTGCCTCAGCCTACTGAGTGCTGGGATTTCAGACATGTGCCAGCACTCTGGCCTATGAACTTTGATACTTCCCTCTTTCCTCAAAGCTCCCAAGGGTCCCGTATCACGTCCTGATAGATTGGCAGACATAGAGCATCCAGGTGCTTGGCTCCCTTTGGCTAAGAACATTTACCGTAGAGATTGCCATTGGCATCTCTGTGTGAACTCTGCTGCGTAGAAACTCTTTATTTTCGGATTTTACCATCTCGCCACCTTGAGTAAGAGTGCCGGGGTCAGGGCTGTCTTGTGCAGTGAGGCAGAGTCGTTACTGCTCCCAGTATTGTCTCTTCGGTCTTGAGATCTCTGGAGCAGGGCCACATCCTGCATCTCTGTGAGCTAAGCCTACATCCACAGAGGGTCAACACCAGGATCTCCTTCAAGACCTTCATTATTTATTACTAACTGAAGCTCTGCCCTTAACTCACTATTAGCAGGTCTTTCCAGCATGGAAAAAAATCTCTTGTAGAGGGGCAGGGCACCATTACCGTGGCAAGGTCCTTTGCATGGCTAGAGAGCCCCACCTGGACTGTAGTTTTCTGGATGGAAGCCTCAGCTTTTATCTTGTGATGCTTCCAAGAGGGGGCCAGATACCATTTACAAATTGGTAAGTAAATATTGCACACACGGTAAAATATGGAGTTGTTTCCTTTGCCGTTGATAAAGGAAGAAAATGTGTGATAATACCATTTGATTTGCACTTGTAGGTGAGAACCCCAAATCCGTCATTACGACACTAAATCTGATTTTTGTTTGTGACCAGCATGAACGCTGACCTCTGCCCTTTGAATGATCTTTCCGTCTCCCAGAAAGTTCATGAAAAGGTCACGGAGCTGCAGACTCCCTCTCTGTGTGCATGGACGTGTCTTTGCTATTGATCTGGAAAAAGACCATTCACTTGCTTTGCTCGCTTTAGTGTTTAATGGCAACCTGATCTGTAATTACAGAATTTTCTATCTGAATTCACACCTGAGTAAGTACAGAAACCGAACCTCATTGCATGTCTGTTACTTAATCCTGGCCACATCTCCCAATTAAATACCTTCCTTGAACCCTTCACAAAGCAAAATATGGCACTTCCTGGTCACAAGTTCAAATCAGGAGAGTGGGAGAAAGATGGCCTAACAGCTGGAGATAAAAACATCAGTGAATTTTTCTTATGGATTCCTTCATGTCAAATTCACATCATGAGTGACTCTGAGTTTTCCCTTTAGATCATCTTGGCATGATCGAGGAGCAAAAATAAAAATGATTTCTAGTATATTCTTGAGGTGATTCCTTCTTTTGATGCTGCCTGTCACTGTAAAAGGGGTTATGAATCTCCAGAAACCTGCTCTGCTGTCAGCAGCATTGGCCAGGGTTTTCAAATCAGCCTGCTGTAACTGGTCCGGCTCGCAGGCTTTAAATCTCTACTAGAAAACTATTGCCATTTACAAAGCACGAGAATTGTACGGAAATGGTGAAAAATGCGCCGGCGTCATACTTAGAATGATTGTGTGGGGAGGATATAACAATACCTCTCCAGACGGTAAGCAATACGTATATTCATATCTGGTGCTATTTATCTTGTAGATATACAGCGCTGGAAGTTCTCGGCTGCTGCCTGTTAGGCTCACAGCACTGGGAAGGAAAGATCCCTAGCTTTGTCACTGCCGTATATCACCGCTGCTGTGCCCTTTGATTACACTGGGCCGCCACCAGTCATTAATAACAGCGAAAGCTTTTTGTCTGGCAAATGCATCGCTGTACAGCCCTTTCTTAACACCTAGGCATCTTGATGGGGTGGCAGAGGTAAATTAAAGAGGAAGCCTGTTTACTTTACGGCCGTGCTTGTGAACATAGAGGTGGCCCTTCCAGAACTATTGAAGAAGACAGATTCCCCTCCCCCTCCCCATCTTAGGAGCCTGAAACATTTTCATATTCTGTCTTTGCTCAGGGGAGTCCGGTCATGAGTCTTGCTCAAACAAACAATATGAGCATAGTATAATTAGGCATTCGATTCCATCAGTGTCACACTTTGTCTACCAGGAAGTTACAAAGAAGTCAGAACCCAAGAGGACAATTACTTTGTAAACTTGGAAACCCAGGTAGGTCCAGGGCTGAAGGTGTCTTGAACTGAAGGTAAAGGAGACGACAGTGCTTCCCAGTGAGGAGAAACATAGCCAAATGCAATGCTTCTTGGTATGTTGCAGATGCACTGTCTTAGTCTCTTTTCTATTGTGACAAAACACCGTGACCAAGGCAACTCATAAAAGAAAGCTTTTAATTGAGCTTACGGTTTCAGAGGGTTAGAGTCCATGATGGCAGAGCAAAGGCATGGTGGCAGGGACAGCTGAGGGCTCACATATTAATTTACAAGCAGGCAGCAGAGAGAGAGAGAGAGAGAGAGAGAGAGAGAGAGAGAGAGAGAGAGAGAACACTGGAAATGGCAGGAGTCTTGAAACTTTAAAGCCTGCCTCTGGAGACATTCATTCTCCAACAGAACCACACCTCCTAATCCTTCACAAATAGTTCCCCTAACTGCAAATGAAGCATTCAAATAGATGAGCCTTTGGGAGCCATTCTCATTCAAACCAACAAAGCACTGTCCCATTCCAGTCATCCTGAAGTTGACCCACTGCTAGGTGGCTTCAGACTAAAACAACTCAGAAGTGGGTTCATGAATGCCACTCCATCAAATCATGCAGCTCTTTAAAAAGTGAGGTGTAATGACTACATACTGTGAGTTTTACCTTTCATTTCCATGGCTTCTAGACTCTGCAAGCAATTGCCATTTCTTGCTGAGGCTCTTATCAGAGCTTCTGGAATTGCTTTATTGCCTCTACCTCAGCCTCCCTTATCTTAGTTATTCCAGGTAGATTTCACAACCCTTTAGTTCAATTCAGTGCTTCCCCATCAATGTCTAAAACAGAAAACCAAGGGAGAGACTAGGACGGCACAAGGCGGGTCGCAGCTGTTGCACACTAGAGTGTTGTCACTGGAAATTCTTTGAGCTGCATTGGTGCGTGCTTTCACGGTTCCAGATAACACGGGCTTCGTCTGTAGGTCCTCAGCCACAAAGCTCACCTGCAGAAGTCCATTAAACAACAAAGTGTAAGACGATTCTAGGCTGTTCAGATTCATCGTAAGAGAAAAGGTGATGATGATGTTGTTGGTTTTTTTCAGATCTTTATTCCACTTACCTAACTGGGCCGTGAAGAAAGTCTCGGGTAGGGTGCATCCATTGACTACTTGTTAAGTTCCTGATTTTCATTTTCATTTTTGTCTGTTTTTAATGTAATGAAAACAATCTTCATGGTCAAATCGCACAGAATTTCATGTTGCCCTTGGCCTCAAGCTCGATATATGGCTAAGGTTGGCCTTGAACTCCTTATCCTCATGCCTCTGCCTCCCAAGTTTTGTGACTACAGGTATGTGCCAGCATGCCAGCTCAAGGCTTTTGAAAAGAAGATGAGTTGAACTGTGCATTGTTTCGTTACTATTTACTTTCATTATGTTCATTTTTACAGGGAACAGCACTGACTTCCTATTGGTGCTTGTCAATAAGGTTTTGAGATAAAATAAAATTTATTTTACAATAATTGGGAGAGGGCCAGTGATAAAAGGCACTTGCCTCAAAAGCCTGGCAACCCGAGTTTGATTCATTTCACCTGTGCCCCTCCCCCACCCTATCTTGCACATAGACGTGATTATAGTCTGGGAGGAGTTGAGGTAGGGGACAGAATGTGGTCAAAATATATTGATGAAAAAAAAAACAGTAAGAGGAAAAGAACCAGTCAATTAAAAAATATTGAGAAATTTGGAATTTGAGAAGTACATGGCTGAAGAAAAAAAAATGTAATTGATGTGGAAATTGCTCCAGTTGAGTGAAAACTATTTATCAGGCTTTTAAACGACTGCCAGAGTAACCATCTTGAAATATGAATCAGGTCCACTCTGCTTCTCCATGAAAGCTGTCAGCAGAGTTCTTTTGTCTGCAGCCTCTGAGGCCCTCCTTTTCCAAGCCTATCTTTTTCCACACGCTCACACGTGTGCCTGTCCTGTCCCTTCTGATGACTGGAAGGCTCCAGTCTTGCCCTCAGCCAGTCACTGTGCTTGGCTCTCCTGTGGCTCCTTATTCACGCCAGGGAGGCGCCAGTGTAGGGCAACTCTACAATAGGGGTGAGACCGATTTCAAAGACTTTGGGTTTAGAAGCTGGGAAAGTTGAGCGGTAAAGTGGCACTGTCTTTAGAACCACATTTAGAAGAACCTCCTGAAGTTGGAGGCCATGTGACCCTCTTCTCCTGTCTGGAGAAAGGCGTTGTGTACAATCTCATTCTGATACCATTTGGGTCAGTAACTGAGATTCAGTGTGCTGGTCATGCTTGTGGGAGGAGGAGGGGAGGATGGGGGAGGAGGGAGAGAAGAAGGAGGAGGGGGAGGAGGAAGAGGATGAGGACTGGTGATAGTGGAGCCAGATATTATAATGATAGAGAAAGAATCAATCGACTTTGCAAAGGTCACTGTCCCATACAATCCCAAGATGACATTTGGTCACTTTTTGCCCCAAGAGGAACAGCTACCAAACACTAGAAGTCAGTTTCAGACAAATGTGCTGTGACATCTGGTCATATTAAAGATTCACTTTCTGACTCCAGACTTCAATGTTCCCCCCTGCACTTGATCTAGATGGCATGGTCTCCAAGTACATAATCTTCAAAGGAGTTAGAACTATTTAAACTTAGTTAGAAGATCGGCTACTGTTTTATTTACAATATTGGTATTAGCAACCTTGGGAACAACTGAGAAACCATAGCAATAACTATGTATTTGTACTGATTGTATATAATGAAGGTAGTGTGCCAAAAACATGAGATAGTGATGAGTATGGTGTGTAGGAACTCACAATCTAGCAGAAATCACACTTATCCCCACAATAAAGCAAGCTGATATAACAGTTTGAGAAGATGGCCCCTAGGCAATGTTGTACATTTAACAATTAGTCATATAGATCCAATGGTGGTGTACCTGTTTGTAGCTCATACGCATTTCCATGGTATAAATGCTCTCACCATGCTTCTTTCAAGCTATAGTAGTATCTTTTCAAGAAATGTAGTCACTGAATGCAGAGCTGGAAAGAGACACCAGCCATGGACTCCCTAACTGGCCCTACAGATTGTCTGTGTAGCTTTAAGGCTCAGGGTTGATAGGTTGACAGATGCCAACACACAGAACATACCTCATTCCTTCATCCTTTATGGTCAGCATCTTCATACAGAAGGTACAGTGGTGGTAGTGTATACCTCACAGAAGGTCCCTTAAGACAATCGATGTAGAAAGTGTTTGGAATGACTCTCTGGTGTGTGTTCTCAAGTATGTATCTAATGATTATAATGAAACACAAAGAGGTAGAGAGATGGCTTTCAAGTGAGAGAATTCTAAGGCTGAAGAAAGAGAGAGAATTTGTCCATAGAGTGGGAAGGATGAGTGGTGTCCTAAGAGTCTTAGGATAGTATTGTAAAGCCAGGCAAGCAGAGTCTTAGGACGGTATGGTAAAGCCAGGCAAGTAAGAATGAACTAGTGTTCTGAAACACCACACTGTTCAGTTTGGGAGCATGAAGATGATGTGCTTAGGAAGTAGGATGGGCTGTGTTAAGGAGTCTTGAACACCAGAACAGCAGACTGACTTTAGAGGGCAGTGAGTTGTCACTGACTTGGAAGCAGAAAACCATCCTGTATTCCCAGAATTCCCAGGAAAGCTTCTTTAACCTAAGGGTGACTGTTCCAGTTTCCTCTTGCTGTGATAAACACCATGACCAAAAGCAACTTGGGAAGTGAGGTTTATTTTATCTTACAGCTCATAGTACCATCTTCAAGGGAAGCCAAGGAAAAAACCCAAGTAAGAACTTGAAAAAGGCAGAAACCATGGAGGAGTGCTGCTTGCTGCTTGCTCTCCTCTGGCATGTTCAGTTAGCTTTTCTTATACAGCCTAGACCCATCCACCTGCTTAGGGATGTGCTGCCCACATGGGCTGGGTTCTCTCACATCAATTACCAATCAAGAAAACACCACACAGGCAAGCCACAGGCCAATCTCATGGAGACAATTCTTCAATTGAGGTTCCATCTGCACAGGTATGTCAAGTTGACAAGCAAGATTAGCCATCACAGTGACATAAATGTTCAAGTGATATGCAGTGACTGCTTCAAATTATCCTTTGGAAATCTGTAACTATCATAGCATGAAAAACAAGCGTTAGCTGGCTCTATTCAAGAACAGTGAAGAACAGGAGGACACTGAAAGAGACCAATGTCCTTATGTAGCACAGTGCTCCTTCTGAAAGTACAATTGAGCCAATGAACGTTTTTAGACTGATGCATCTTCTTTATGTACATCATAGAAATTTCATACGAAGTCTTTTTTATAGAGATGGATGACCTCCCTGCAGTTCACAGAATCACTAACACAAAATAAATGTCTGCCTTGTAGAAGTGAATTACAAATAGAACTTCTTCAAACATTGCTGCTTGACTTTTAGCAGAGCTGATTGAGGGAAAAATTGCCCCATTCCCACTGCTTTCCAGAATGTTGCCTCTTTAGAGAACACTTTATTTCACAATGGCTCATTTGCCCTGGATCTAATTTCTATTATTCCAGGCCTTGTTTTATGAACAATATTCAAGGAGCCAAGTTTTAACCATTTACAAATGTCTCCAAATCACATCGATTTTATAATAGCCTTAACATTTACACAATGCCTGCTGATTCTAATTGTGTCCTAGCAAACATGGCCTCTTTGCATCCTCACAGTAATCCTGTGAGAAGGGACTTGCAGGGCTTAGTTGGATGGGACAAAGGTAAAGACTTGCCATCATTATAGAATTCATCACTATTCAGTTTGCTAAATGTTTGTTATACGGGCCCTTGGCAGAAAACATGCTGGATGGATAAAGAAGGGGTTACTGTTCTCAAGGAATTGATATTCTCAATGGGAAAGCAGACACCGAGAAAATAAATTATCCTTTAACGATTGTGATATGAGCTCTCCAGGCCATAAGCAGAGTGTGTGATGGTGTGGATGAGAAAAGACGGCATTAGTAACCATGTTAAAGAGACAATGTTTGAACTGAGACATGACCAATAGAAACTGAGCCAGTCATCGAGACCTTGGGTGGAGCATTTTAGGCAGCTAGACTTTCAGGCAAACAGAGAGCTTGGTGAGGTTAAGGCAACAATGGTGACTGGGAAGAAATGAGTTCAGTGGTAAAGATGAAGTCAGAGAACAAGAACCGGGGAATTCAACTTTCAGCCTGAGCCACTGAAGGGTTTTAAGTAGATGAGAGCCATGCCAATGTGGGATGAACCGGCTCCATGACTGTAAGCCATGAGGCCACTCCCCCAACTAAAGCCCAGGAAGAGAAAACAGCTTGTTCAACATCATCCACAGGATTGGTAGCAGAATTATTCTGGAATCCAGGCTTCCTGCTTCAAGGCTGTGCTCTTATCCTTTGCAAGTAAGACAATGTCTGTTGCAAAATATTCGTTTACACTGTCAAGATGTGTCTCTGCCAAGATGTGTCTCTGCCTAAGGTGCCTTCTGATTGGTTTAATAAAGAGCTGAATGGCCAACAACTAGGCAAGGGAGGATAGGTGGGACTTCTGGAGAAGGAGAGGAAGTGGAGGAGGAATCTAGGTTCACAGATTTTGCCAGCAGACTTGGAGCAAGTTGGATGTGCCCTACTAAGGAGAGGTAATCGAGCCACATGGCAGAACGTAGATTTTAAAAAAAGGGGGGTTAATTAAGTTATAAGAGATAGTTAGAAACAAGCCTAAGCTAAAGGCCAATTGTTCATAATTAGTAGTAAGTCTCCATGTCATTATTTGGGGACTGGTGATCCAAAGATAGTCCGACAAAAAAGCTTGCTACAAACATCCAAGAGACTATACTCTTTGCACAGAAGTAGTGGGAAGGTTTATCATCTCGATCATCAGGAAATAAATATCAAAAAGAGCTCTTCCCAGTGTATATATGTACAAGTGTGCATCTGTGGGTAGTCAACACCACTACAGTCTGTGGGTCAG
>CABHPP010133836.1:33391-55624 GCA_902168425.1 Peromyscus attwateri
CCCTCCCTCCCTCCCTTCTCTGCCTCCTCTGTCTTCCTTTCTCTCCTCTTTCTGATAATGGAAGACAATAAGAAAAACCAAAGGACATACAGAGGTAAGTTGGAAAAAGGAACACAGACATTTGTGAGTCCCAAGGTAGGGATACGAGCACACCCAACCTGTTTCTCCAGTAAGACAGCACGATGATACTGTTTGTGCCAATTCTCATTTTCAAATTCCCTACCACAGTGTGATCAGCCTCATTTTCTCTCTCTTTTCTTTTTTTCTTGAATGGCTCATAAAAATTAAGTCTAAAACAAATGTGCTTCTGAGAGCAAGTGTGGGTGCCCTTCCAGACTCTTCACTTGCAAAGCTCTTTCTAATGGGTGCCATCTTACTGTCAGGGAAATGAGCCACTACCTCAAGTCAGGTTTGTTAGCTCCCCCGCCCTCCCCCGAATCTCCTCCATCTTGCTTTTAGCCCCAGTGAGCACGGTGTCTTTCATCTTAATGTTGTCGGGGAGAAGATGAAAGGAAAATTTCCTTAATTCAATAGTGAAACTTCCCAATTGTTGGAGCACTTTGAAATACAAACTAATTAATAAGCGCGGCTCTCCTCCGAAGCAGTAAGGATGGCTCCGTCGTTTTCCACAGCTGAGAAGGCTGCCATTAAAGCAGCTTGCCCCAGGCTGTGCACCCCGTCTGAGAACTTGGAGGCACCAGCCCGGCATTCTCTCAGGACAGCATGCTGCCTCTCTGGAGAGTGATCAGCATTTATACCGGTTGTAGCTAACAGTGACTTCCTCAGAGTCTCCACAGCGCCCCTGGCACCAGCTAGGCAATTAGTAATGTTCTTGTCACCAGCTTTGAGCAACCCACTAAGGAGAATAAAGGAAAAGTGATTCACTGAATGGCCCTCTCTCTCACAAACGCTTTGGGAGATTGAAAAAGAATTTAACAATAATCACAAGTGGTATGCTAAACTGGGAATCAGAAAGACGGAAGCATTTTGTTCCTATCCTCACTCTGGGACACGCTTAATGCCACAGTTATTGTTGTTTCGCAGATAGAGAAATAGACCAGACATGGCTGTTCCCAACGGTAGCCAGTCAGTGAGTCACTCGCTGCTGCCCGTATTTTGGCTTGACTCAACAGCATAATGCGTTGTAGGCAAATAGTACTGCAGCTATTTCAGTAAGAAACAAATGAACAAAAAACCACCACCAACTACGAAAGTAGCATAATTGCAAGCTGACCAGAGTGGTAATGGACTCTGTAGCTATCCTGTGGAGCCCAAAATGCTCGTAGCATACCATAGTTAAAATATTTATCTTTCTAAGACTGTATCATAGTTTGGTTATGAGATATAGGGGCTGTCATTGTAAACACTGTTGGCTGTCAAGAATAAGAAAAATCCCTCAGATGGAACATGGATCTCTTTCTCCCTTCTTGAGGCACATGCTGTTTACGCTAGTGAGGGATTAATAGGCATGATGAAAACCAGCTAGGATATTCTGGGTTCACTTTGTTTGAGATCATGGAAAGATTTGATTTGGATGTCGCAAACCTCTGTGTTTAACATGAAAGCCAGGGGCTCCGCCTGGCTACTGAGTACTCCAAGGGGACCAATGTGAACTGGGATATGTTCTCTATAAGAGAATCATCATGTAGTGAAGATTTTACATGAAAACAAAGTTGAAAATACCTCATTATATTTATATTTTATTACTGGTTGAAACTATGGTATTTCAGCAAGATTGGGTTAAATACGACATACATTTTTAAAATTGGTATCATTTGTTCTCTGTATGTGAACATTTCAATTGTATGTGTGAATCACATGTTCCCACAGGAAAATGTAGCTGTGCAATGCTAACCTAAGAGTTTCCTAAATGTGAACATGCATTCATTCACCCAATCAGACCCACAAACCTGCAGAAACCTCCGCTGTTAGCAGCAGCTCCCTTTAGAGTGAACAGGAAGACAGTGTTCAAACGAAAGGATGCTTCCTGGCTTTTGAATCTGTATCTACTGGTTTACTTTTTAGTATCAGAAAAAAACATAAAAAAATCTCCCTTTTTCTTCTCCTCCTCCTCCTCCTCCCTTTCCTCCTCCTCCCCTTCTTCCTCCCCCTCCTCCTCCTTTTCCTTTTGTTTTTAATATATAAATATATAAAATATAAATATATATTTTTAAATATAACCCCTCTATCACCAGACCCCATCCCCAGCAAGGAAAAAACCCTCCCCGCCTTCCTCTTTGACTTATTCTCACTGGCACCTCAGGACAGCGCCCCACTTCTCTGCGCCTTCCCATGCTTAGGGGCGGAGCTGGCCCCAGTGCTGGGCTGTGTACTCTTGCAGCCAGATTACCTGCTTCAGGCAACTCCTCTCTTCACCCCGTGCCAGCTCATTTTCCGACAGCCAGAGATTTTTCCCTTTGTTGCCCTTCCCCCATTTATCACAATGCCAGGAATCTTCTCATGTTTTGTTAAATGATTGTTTAACTGAAAACTGAATCAGTGAAAACAACTCTTTAATTGAGACAGTTATTTGGTACTGTTAATAATGATGCTTGATTGACAATTTAGGGAAGATATGTTAACTGACTTGACAATGGTATTTTGGGGATAACTCTTCCTCATTAAAGACATCACCTAGAGGCTGCCGAGAAGGTTCAGTACTTAAGGGTATTCCCTGCTCTGGCAGAGGACCCTACTTCAGTTCCCAGCATCTTCACTGGGTGATTCACAGCAGCCTGTGATTCCAACTCCAGAGCTCCACTCCTCACCATAGAGTCAGGATCTCCATGACTTGGAGCAACACCATGATATCCAAGAGGAGTTTTGGTGAGGGTCTGGTATTGATGGTGTACCAGAAGCCAGAGGCCTTGAGCCTGACCAACAACACATTACACAATGAACATTTGCAAGTAAAGCTGTTTGGACAAAAGGGTCTACTGCGTGACACACAGCAGCTCCCAGTGCCACTAAGACCAAGGAAGAGGTGATGGAGAGGCGGGAAAGATGGAGGAGCAAAGTGGTTTTTTGTTTGCTTTTTTTGTTTGTTGTTTGTTTTTTAATTAATATTCTTATTTGTTTTTTTATTCTTATCTTATTTTTATTATTTCCTTTTTAGTTTTCCTTTTCGAGGAAACACTATAAGGGTGAAGGGTAGATACGGGAGGGACTGGGAGATGAGTCGGGTTGGGAGGACATGATGTGAAATTCCCAAAGAATCAAATAAAAAATGTTTAAAAACAGATTTAAAAAATCTTCAAAAACAACTCGTAGGAGTTTTAAAATCACCTTATCTAGGTTGCCTATGCCTTGGTGCATTATGATACCCATGCACAGGCATCACTATTCGGCCTCAATATGCTAGCAACAACAACAAAACCCTGCTATGAACTGGGAGGAAGATGGGGGAATTGGAGGGAGCAAATGTGGGTGAATACGATCAATATACATTGTATAAATGTATGAGATGTTCAAAGAATAAATGTTCAAAGAATCACCTTTTGATTTAATACTTCGAAGCACCACATTTTATTAAGCACTATTTTGTTTTGTTTTTATAATTACTCCCATTAACTCGGGATGCTGTGAAAATAGTATGGATGACTACAGAATGGCTATGTGAAAATTATAAAGTGTAAATAATAAAGTAATAAGTAACTCCTTTGTATTTGTATAGAACCAGCCAGCAAAGCTTTGGTAGAAAGGCTGTACATTTGCATACACCAGGGGTTGAGATGGCTCCTTCGGAAAACTTAACGTTGTGTTTAGGGTATTACATAATTTATGGTTTAAACCCAGACAAGAGTTGGTGGGTGTGCTATAATATTCACTCTGACACAAAATTTGTAAGATGGACTGTTGTAAGTAGACCAGGACACCTGGTCACCCATAGTTATATTTAGGATCATTTCCCAGGCAAAAGAACTATGGTGCAGAAAGGGTGGATGGACGGATGGATGGATGGATGGATGGGTGAGTCAGTGGATGGCCCCTACAGGGTGATGGGAAGGGACCTTCACTCATAATGGAATCCCAGGGGTTAGGACCAACGGTCTAAAAGCTTGTCTTTTGTTATGGCCACCTCCTAGGGAGTGGATGCCTTTGTACTTCTCGACAGGTGAATCACACACTGTATGAACCCCCTTTGTGAAGTTCCATCACAGTCTCACATCCAGAAATCAGCTCAGATGGCTTCGGCTCCTCTGATGTGTGTGTGTGTGTGTGTGTGTGTGTGTGTGTGTGTGTGTGTGTGTGTGTGTTGAGGGGTGCGGGGGTGTCCTTCCTGGACCTATGTTTAACTGAGCTGATACCTTTCTCCTTCACTCTGTGCTTGTCATGACAGAAGCCGGAAGGAGACAACTCAGGACCTGCAGCTCATTAAAGACACGTGCCTGCCGTGGTTCTCGGTTGTTTCTTCCAGCCAGTCTTGGAGAAAAGCTAATAGCTGTTCCCTCTTGATCAGTGCTTCCAATTAAAACGCGGGCATGCATTATTATCTTCACTTGAGAGGTGGAGAAACTGTGGTTCTGAGCCATGAAGAGATTTATCCAGAGGGTGAGTCATGCTGGAACTATCTGAGAGAGTCTGTGGCCTTTTCCACTGCACCACCCTGCTTCATAGAAACCTCTCATGAAGAAGCGCTGCCTTAAATGCCGCTTACCACAAAGGCTTGAATTATTCCAGGGTAATAAATGTGTGACTGTCACAAGGTCTTCTACCTTGTGCCATTCCTTTGAGTTGTTCCTTGGGTCAATGTGATCCCGCGTAGCAATAAGCACAGAAAATCTAGGGGACGTCTGCGCTGCTGGCGCTCCATGATGCCGACCGGCATTATTTAAGATTTCATTCAAAACCTCCTTTAGGGCGACTTCTGTGCACCTGCAGTGCCCGTTCGAGAAGATCAACAAATGGCTGAAGACAGATTTCTCAGCTAGAGGAAAGAATTATTACCTTACCATCAGTCTAATGAAAACAGAGGTGAAATACCAACCTGCACTAGATAAACAGCACGCTGAGCCATCCATCACGCTCAGCCGCGCTGAGCCCAGCGCCCTAACCAACGCCACCTGACTGCTGCGCCTGCGCAGACAAGCTCACAGCATCAGAAAGTTGGGACCTTTCCTCACAAGTTTTGTCCAAATAAAGACCCAGACAGGAATAGTTTAAGCTACTCCTTATCCCAGTCTGAATTCCCCTTTCTCTCAGACAGCAGCATCTTCGCCGGCTTTTGCTTCTCACTCGTATTCTCTGCTGAACTGTGGTTGTCATCTAGAGCCCCTGTTTCTGCAGAATGGTCCACTCAACATTTCCCAAGGCGACTATCAGGACCCCCTATTTCATAATCAGCACATTCCTTCCCCCAATAGAAACCCCTCCCTAGTCACTCTGGACACAGAGCTCAAGGTGCCCAAAACTTAGGGCAAAAGATACCATCACTTGTTTTACCTTTACAGTATCAGGAGAGGTAGAGAAGGCATTAGTGAGCTCACTTGAAAGAAAGGAAGCTACAACCTGGATGAGGTCACTCGAGGTCGTAGAAGAAAGCTAGAACCCAGAGCAGTTTTTTCAGAGGTGTGGACAGACTGCAGGCTATCAACCCAAGCTCAGCTTCCTGCCCTGTATCAGACTTTTTGGGTGCTGTTTCCAGATGTCCTTTTCCTAAAAACCAAATCTCTGATAGCATCTACACAGCCGGATCCCACAGAGGACCTCTCCCCAACTCCTGCTCCCCTCTCATTCTCTTCTACAAGTTAGTGCTGACAGTCTCGTGGACCCTTCACATCTTGTACCAGGTGCACTTAAATTTAGAGGCGGTGACTGGGTATGGCTACTCCTGACCTCAGAGTCCGAGGTGAATACTAGGATAATTGTTCCTAGCTCTGGATCTAGGTTTGTTTTGTTAGAGGTCCTCAGTGTACAGAATCCTGAGCCTTTGCTGTGCCCAAGACTCTAGGTCATTTAACGGTGTGATTCTTGCAGGAAAGGTGGCATTCCTGCTGCTGTTGACAATATCAGAAGCAGATACGAGGAGGAGGGAGTTCTTTACACTAACCAAACGGAAAACTCGGTGAAGCCAGAATCTGGTCTTAATGATACTAATTGCCGTGTATCTTGTCTCACTCCGGGCAGCAGCCCACAGTTTGTGGGTGGAGTCAGAATATAAGACACGCCCACTTACCCAAGACTTGCTTTCCTCCTTCAGCTACCCAAAGTTAACTGTAGTCCGAAATGTTATGTGGAAAGTTATAGACATAGCAACCTAGAGGCCTTCAACCGTATGTGCCCTTATGAATAACGAGATGAAGTTTGCTGTCAGACCTTGCCTGCCCAGGATAGGAATTATCCCTGTGTCCATTACCATTAGAGACTTTTGGTAATGATGTAGGCTATCAAACTGACTGCCACAGTACAACAGCTGTGTTTAATCCTTATTTCACTCCTCATGGTCCCAAAACACAAGGGGAATAGTGATGGCGAAGTTGATATGACAAGAGAGGCCAGAAGATGCCTTGTTTAAGTGAAGAGATAAGTGTTCTTGACGTAAGGAGAGAAAAAAAGAATTAAATGCCGAAGTTGCTCAGATCTAGAGTAAGAACGGAACTTCCCTCCATGAAATTGTGAAAGAAAAGGAAATGTATGCTAATTTTATTATGCTACAGCCTCGGGGAACAGTGTGCATAGTTCAGATGAAGCAAGCATTAAAATGTGCATGTACAAACACATAAAGTTCAGTCCGATTCTCAGGGACAAGCTTATGTCGGAGTCTCAGAAGAATCTCCAGTGGGCTATCCCACATTGGCCACTCTTCCCCTGCGGGTTCCTGTTCTTCCTATGACTTGTATCAAAAAAAAATTCATTGTGCGTTGTACCTTTTTTTTTGTATTGACTATCACCAAGCCAAACTTAAATGTTGACCTTTTCGTTTTCTGAGTGTATTTATTGGAAAGTAAAGAACAACTGTAACAGTTTTAAAATGCAAATTTAATGCTTTGAAAATTGTTTGCTTGTTCAAATGCTTTGAAAATTGTTTGCTTGTTCAAATGCACTATTTTCAGTTAGTAGCACCAAGGCCAGAGAGCTACTTTTAATGTTCTCAACTCAGTATCTTGTACAACTGTGTGGTATTGTAAGGAAGTCTGACAATTCAACCAAATTCTTACCAATGTTCTGATCCCCACCCTGCCCCAATTCCACCTCCCAGTACATTATGACCTTTATTGACTAGATAATAACATTGATAACACAAATTCCAAAGTAGGAAGTTTAATTCTTTCTAAAAATTATTTTATTTTCAAGAGAGAGAGAGAGTGTGTGTGTGTGTGTGTGTGTGTGTGTGTGTGATGTGTGCATGTAGGAGTGCCTATGTGTATGTTACAGTGTGTGTGTGGAGGTCAGAGGACAACTTGATAGAGCACTACACACTTTTAGCCAATAAGCCACCTCTCCAGCTCCAGGGAGTAGAATTCTTAAAGGAAGAACTACATTTGCATTTTCTTTGGTTTTACAAGATAAGAAAATACTGTGAGTTTTTGTATCTTTCACATGATAAACAAAAGAAAGCAATGTATATTTTGTTAACAATGGCCTAATGGGTTTAAAAATCTCTAGCACATTATAAATTGTGTTGACATCTGTTGATCTTTGAAATAAAGAATCATAACAGAAATAAAAATTGAATATTAAGTAGATTTGTGTAATGCTCATGATGTGGCGGGCATTAAGTACTTACCTTTTTTAAAACAACAATCCCACAGAGGCTTAGCATCCCCACCCAGTACACAAATGAAGAAGTCAGACCCAAGTGCTTTTCAAGATGTTCAGAAATGGCATAACGTAGTTAATTTATAAGAAATTGATGGCTAAGTAGACATGCTGACTATTTATTTATAGTCAGAAATGCAGACTATCTCTCTCCAAAGTGCAGTAAACCTTTCATCGCACTCTGTCTGTCACTTTTTTACGATGTGGTAGTTTGAATGTAATTGGCCCCCATAATCTCATGGGGAGTGACACTGCTAGGAGTTGTGGCTTTGTTGGAGTGGGTGTGGCCTTGTTGGAGGAAATGTGTCACTACGGGGGTGGACTTTGAGGTCTCCTATGCGTAGGATACTGCCAAGTGTCTCAGTCAACTTCCTGTTGCCTGCAAGATGTAGGACTCTCAGCTAAGTCTGCCTACATGTCGCCATGTCCCATCTCGATGGTAATGAACTGACCCTCTGAAACTGTAAGCAAGCCCCCTTGTAGTGGGTAGCCATTCCAACTTTGACCTGGAAGTTCCAATCCCCATTGAGGCTTCGGTAATGATCACGCCTACAAGGCAGGGCTGAGAGAGGATGCTGAAGACCCAAGATCTGGATGCCCGGGCTCTCTTGGTTCCTGGACTCTGGACGCTGGAGCTAGACCAAGCAGAATTCTCCATAGAACACCGCCGGACTGCACCACATTACACCCCCTCAATGAAATGTTTTCCTTATAAGAGTTGCTGTCATCATGGTATCTCTTCACAGCAATTAAAACAAAAACAAAACACTTAAGACAATGATTGTGACAGAATGCCTTTGAGAAAGCAACTTAATGGTAGAGGGCATTTGCTTTGGCTCATGGTTCCATGATTCCAGTCCATGATCACATGCCTCTGTTTTTACAAGGGTGCACCATGAGGAAGAGCATTGATGAACAGGTGATGTAGCAAAGAGCCTACCTCACAGCAGAGAGAGAGGTTGGGTGAGGGAGACTGGACATAAGGTACACCCATAATGACCAAGCCTCCCCAGAGACCTACATCCTCCAAATAGGCTCATATCCTCTTTCCCACAACCTCCAATTAATGCTATCGAATTATGTCTCTATCAATAAATCAATCCATTAATTAGGCCAGACCCCTCCCAATCCAACCACTTCCTGAAAGTCCTACTTTTGAACACTGCACTGAGGACCAAGCCTTGAACACATAAGTTTTTGTGTGCATATGGCGGGCAAAGCAATTAAAAATTCAAAATATTTACCACTTTTATTTGCCCCTGGAAAGATGAAGACAGAGACCCTCAGCAGTCACTGGTCTTGCAAAACATCTGACAGCATCTTCTTGATATCATATTATTTAAGAAGCTTATTATTCAGAAGTCTCTCAAGGGAGAGTGAATAGCACCAGGACACAGTCTATGAAGCCCATGGTAAGGGCATATGACATTCCAAGTAACCCAAGCATCTACCCACTCCCCAGTGATGGAAGTGCCCTCATCCTCAAGGCACTCTGGACAGATCTCTGCCTCTCTGGTTACTTATTTTGTGTCACAGCGCAGTTCACCCGAGGTCACATACTTTCTTTCACTAGAGCCATATTGTATTCCCAGAGTAGGCATGTTTTGGAAATTAGTTCCTTAGTATGCTAATGAGTATGACTTTAAAGGGAAAAAATTAGAGACAGTGAGTGAACTCTATGATTTGAAAAAAAAAATGTTTGCGAAATGAAAGTACACAGTTAATTTGGTGCTGGACTATTAAAGGTGACCTCAAACTGAAGGCCTTGTGTTCCTTGCAATGTTGGGCTGTACCCCTGCTTTTTCTGAAATGATTTTTCCCAAATGGAAAGGAAACATTTTATCTCCTTCAGTTATGCATTTGTTTAAGTTCTTGATGTCTAGAGGCTGGCCATTTCCCATTCCCAAGGCTTCTGAGAGAAACCTCATTGTTACCCACAACCACCACCTCCCTCTAAGCATGTACACTTGGTGGAGAATAAAGTTTAATTGATCAATACAGGAACTGTGACTAACTGTGTTAGCATCTCACGCACCATGGCTGTTCCACAAAATGGGATGATAAGAAGAGCTGAGGTTTTGGGATTTTTTTTCCCATGGTTGTGAAACCTGGAAGTAATCCAGCTGTTGGGTCAAAGACAAACGTCACCTGTACTGGTTTAGATCCATCATGCATGCAAAATGGAAAGATAAGGTTACACCCAGTAAGGTGCTGAAACACGGGAAATGGAACAGACCCGAGGGCCATGATAATTAAAGCAGAGCTCTGCCAAGCAGGGCTTATCAGCCAACGGGACTGTCGACTCCCCAAATGTGCACAGCTCAAGATCAAACTCAGCAAACCCCTGCACATGGCTGAGAGGTACTTGGAGGACCTGTTTGAAGCGGAGCCTGAGCTTCGCTGGCATCCATTCAAATGCCTACAGTGGACTTTGATCACAGAGCTGAGGGTCACAGGATTTCAGACCAAACTTGGACTCAACTACCTTAAATTTGACAAAAGGACTAGATTCGAAGAAACAGAGACTTCAATCCCACGTCAAGTCGATGTGAGGGACCGACAGTGCCCTACAAACAGCCTGAAAGCTGCAGGTCAGAACTAGGGCCACCAAAATCTGTCTTGACTGATATCTTTCAAGATATTTTTCAATTCCTGTTTCCCCTTTGCTGAGCTCATGGGCACCAGTAGCGATATACAGAGTATCATTTATTTCTCTACTGTATTTACATTTTCCAGGTCATGCCATGTCCTATGCCAACCGGAGATTTTTGGTGTGGCATAGATTTTGGATAGACATAATAAAGATTTGTTTTTCTTTGGTAAGGCAGAGTTCAAACTAAGTTCTAGGAGGAAAGCTGGTCTCACTGCCTTATGCGATGATGTTTTGATGACTGTGTATTGGTCCAGCCCTAATTCTTGTGTACCTTGTCTTAGATGGCTCCATTCATGTGCTCTGTGACTATCTGGGAGCCAAGTGTTGAAAGAAGAGAAGCTGGTGTGTCAGGTGTGTGCTGATGGAGTGCGGGTAGCCTGGGGAGCCATCAGTCCTGCTAAGTGATTGTTGGCACTATTAGTCTGGGCCAGATGTTCTACACAGAGGAATTTGTGGAACCCATGTCTGTTAAGAAAGGACTTACTTATGCTTGGACCCCTTCCTGGTACTTGCAGTACTCTTTCTCAGTGCATGGAGTGTGCAGTGCTGTTCCCCCACCCCCCAGGAAACAGTTACTTCAGTTCCTAATTGTGTTAGCAAAGAAGTGTTAGCTCATGACAGCATTCCACCCCAAAAGACCAAACGCAAGCCCAATCCACTAGGCGTATTTAATCCACCCGACACTTTGAACACTACAGCTTAACCTCCCCTACTTTCAATGTGCTTAGTAAACTTACCATGACAATCCATGTCATACAAAGCCCATTTTTATATAAGGCATAATTTACTGAGCACTGTATAGAAAGTGAAAAATTCTTATTTCTGTAAAAGGGGGGGGGATCTTAAGTCAAATCACAGGTCTATATATGTAACTGTCAAAGGTCAAAACTGCTGAACAATTGCATCAAAGCTGCAACTATTTTCTATTCTGTCTTCATAATTATCCACATCTACTCTCCTTTATGAACATGAATTATAAGTTAAAATTCTTTTGTGTACCTGTATGTGTGTACGTATGTGTTTGGAGGACAGAGACCAACTCTTAATGTCCTTCCTAAGGAGCCATTTCCTCTTGCTTTTTTTTAATTAAATTTTTTCATTTATTTTCCATAGCAACCACAGTTTCCCCTCCCTCCTCTCTTCCTGTTCCCTCTCCCCACTTCCTGTCTATCCCCCCATCCACTCCTCCATTCAGAAAAGGGCAGGCCTTCCATGGGAGTCAACAAAGCATGTAATTTCACGTTGAGGCAGGACCAAGCTCCTTTCCCTGCATCAGTGCTGGGTGAGGCATCCCTGCATGGGGAATAGGTTCCAAAAAGCTAGCTCATGAGCTAGTGACAGGTCCTGATCTCACTGCTAGGGGCCCCACAAACAGACCAAGCCACACAACTGTCATCACATGCAGAGGGCCTAGGTCGGTCCCATGCGTCATCTTGCTTTTTGAAGACAAGGCCTCTCATTGGCCTAGAGCTCCCCAAGTAGGCTAGACTGACTGGCTCTTGAGTCCTAGGGATCTTCTTGTCTCTGACTCCTCAGCCCAGCATTACAAGTGTGCACTGTCATACCCAACTCCTTTTAACGTGGGTTCTGGGGATCGAACTCATGTCCTTGTGCCTCTGCCAGTCCTTCACTGACTGAGCCATCTCCCCAAGAAATCAAAACTCTTTGGTAGTTGAAACAACTCGCTTCCATGTTCTGTCACATCCACACATGAGTGTCCAGCAAAGACACCCTGTGAGGTCATGAACTGTCTGTGGCACATCTGCATTTTAAGATTTCTGGGTAGCCCCTGGTGTGCTGGGTATTTGTATTCAACAAGCTGATGACAGCTGTGCTTTGTTTAATGTTGAACTATTATCACTAAACACATCATTGAAGTTGCCATTTAAAATAGTCTTTAAAGCATAAAACGATAGTCTCATCTTACCTGAGGTTTACATCTTATACAATAGCAAGTAACAGTCCTTCTGCAGCCATTTATGACAGTGTAGGGTCAGTGTTCTTCCCTCTGGCTCCCGCTCTGTGTTTTGGCTCACTCCTATGTAGACTGTGAAATGTCCTCTATAGCCTCACGTGTTTGAACCCTGGTCCCCTGTTTTGGGAGGTTGTGGAGCTTTTGTAGCAGGAAGCATGGCTGGCAGAGGAGGGTCACTGGTGATAGTCATTTAAGGGTTAGAGCTCAGTGCTACTTATGACTGGATTTCTCTGTTTTTGTTTTTTGTTATTTTTATTTTTGTTTTCTGGTCCGCATCACGTGGGAAGCTTCTGCCACAGTGAGCTGCCCCACTACTCCGGCTGCCACACTTTCCCTGTCATGATGAACCCTCTGAACTGTGAGCCAAAATAAATCCTTTCTCCCTGAAGTTGCTTATCTCAGATATCTAGTCATAGCAATGAGAAAAGTAACCAGCACTCCCACTGACCTTCATACTGTGCCTGGAGGCACCAGCTGGAGCTCTGGCCCTTACAACGTCCTCAGCCTTTCCGTTTCTCTCAGCTTGCTATATGGCTCAGCCTTACTTCCTCAGGTCTCTGTTCCAAAGTCAGCCATCTTAGTGGGGTTTCCCATGGCTACTCCATCTAGCTCCCCACACATTTGATACTTTCTATTTTATTTCCTTGCTTTATTTTCCTCCCAAGCATTTATTGCTGTAAGTACATACTTATTGCATGTTTTATGTTTAGCTCATTTACTACTGTTTATTGTCATAGCCAGAACAAGAGGTCAGACAGTCTCTCTTTCGCTCCTTGTTGCATTGTGGCACATTGGAAGTAGACAATAGGGATTTTTGGATGACTGAACAATTAATGAATGAAATGAGTGGGGGCCAGGCTCTCTGCTTATCACTTGTAATGAAGTAAAATATAGTTTCTTATTTGCAAGAAGTTTAAAGTCTCATGGAAAAGACAGGCATTAAGTAAGTCATTAAAATAAAATGTGTCCACAGAAAATCCTGCACATAGTATTTATAGCAGCTTTATTCATGATTGTCAAAACCTGGAAGCAATGAAGAAGTCATTCAGTTGGTGAACTGATAAACTAAGGTGCATCTAGGCAATGGAATATTGCTATCAAGTCTTGCTATGAGGATCAAGTCTTGAAAATACCTGAAGGACTGGGGGTGGGGGTGCACGCCTTTAATCTCAGCACTTGGGAGGCAAAGACAGGCAGATCTCTGTGAGTTTGAAGCCAGCCTGGGCTATAGAGCAAGTTCTAGGACAGCCAGGGTGACACAGAGAAACCCTGTCTCAAAAAAAAAACAAACAAACAAATAAATAAAAGACCTGGAGGAAACTTAAGTGCTTATTACTAAGTTAGTGGAAGAAGTCAGTCTAAAAAGGCTGCATTCTAGATGATTCCAACTAGATGACATTCTGGAAAGGGCAAGATTGCAGCAGATAGTGAGAAGAGCAGTGGATGTTGGGAAGTTGCTGTGGATATCGCTCTGTATGCTGTGAATGTGTTGCTCTGATTGATTAGTAAATAAAATGCTGATTAGCCAGTAGCCAGGCAGGAAGTATAGGCAGGACAAGCAGAGAGGAGAATTCTGGGAACAGGAAGGCTGAGTCAGGAGACACTGTCAGCTGCCGCCATAAGAAGCAAGATGTAAAGATACTGGTAAGCCATGAGCCATGTGGCAAGGTATAGATTTATAGAAATGGGTTAATTTAAGATGTAAGATCTAGCTAGCAAGAAGTCTGAGCCATTAGGCCATACAGTTCATAAATAATATAAGCCTCTGTGTGTTTACTTGGGTCCGAGCGGCTGCAGGACTGGCAGGTGAGAGAGATTTGACCTGACCACCATCAGGCTGGGACACAGGAAATCTTCTAGCTACAGGAAGTAGGGTATAAAAAGGAGTAAACCCAAGAGAACAGAGGATTTTTTAAAGGGTAGTAAAATTATTTCATGTGATACTATAATGTAAACACATCATGTACATTTGTCCAAATGGATAGAATCTCAACACCAAGAGTGAATCCTGGATATAAAGTACTGCATTTGAGTGATGACGATGATGATGATGATAATGATGATGATGATTATGACAATGATGATGAAGGCCCATCAATTATAACTGACTGACATTTAAGTGGATGGTATCAACAATGGACGACTCTGTGTGAGAGGGAAGAAGGTGTATCGGAGGGCTTTGAACATTTGCTCAATAGTGCCCTACAAAATAAAACAAACAAACAAATGCACAGATAATATGTGAGTAAATCAAAATGTCATCAAGATAAACTCACTGAAAATGGAAAGAGTAGTGTCTATACTATGAAAAATGCTTAGGGCAGGGAGAGGGAAGAGCGGTGAGGCCTTGCATGTTTGTCCTGAAGAAATGATATGCTAACCAAGTCCTGGGCTTTTCACCAAGGACTAGAGAAAATAGGACAGGCTGCAGGGTCTACAGTTGTAACAGGGGTCCCAGGGAGCTGAACCTGGGTCTCTAGAGTTGTACATGGCTCAGGAGGAAGAAACTGGTTCTCCAAGATCTGCCAAGAAATCTTCAGGAGATTGAACCTCAGGAGCCAACAGAGGGTTTTTAAGCAAATTGCGAGATCAGAATATCATTTTAACTTAACTTAGGAGGGACAAGACAAAACGTTAAAATGAAGCAGATCTTAGTGTGTACACATTGTCCAGTCTGCCTGAGTGAAAACCAGCCACCCGTGGCCAACAAAACCAGGAAGCAGAGGGAGGGTCCTAATAAAGCCTTCTTCCTGGAACTTTTCAGTTCCAGAACACATGGAGCCCATCTCTAACCAGGTCCTTTTCATCCAGCCAAATTTCTGCTTCCCTTCTGAAGAACCTTCACAGCTCTTTGTGTTCTCTTGGAGACTTCTTCCTTTAATGTTCTCAAGTGCTAAGGTACACACTACACTCTTTAGCTCTTCATGGTCTACCTCTTGAATCATCTGATGCTTTGTACCCAAAGCAGAATGTCCTGTCCTGGCTGACAAGACTTTGTGCCTCATCTACCTCCTCGTCACCCACCTAGACAAGAGATGAAAACATGCAGTATCCTCCAAAAACTTACTAATTAATTTTGGTCCTGATTAGACTATTCTCTGACACACTGCACTCTTAGAACGATGCTTAATGAGTTATACTCTATGGGTCAGACCATCTGAGAATAAATATGTCAAGAGGAAATGCCAGAGAAAGAACTAAACAGACACCAAACAAACAAATAAACAAAAAAGGCCAACTGTATAGAACACCAGGCAATTGCCATAAAAACATCCAATGTAACCTGAAAACGAGCTTCAGTGACATCTGGGCATCTGAACAAGTGACTGACACCTCCCTACCATCAGTACTGACGTACAGAATAATGGATGAGATATATAACAGCAGCTATAGTTTGGGGACATGATTCTTTCCTCTGTCTCATTCTCTCTGCTAGTGAAAATATTATGGACAGGTTCCTTAGAGATTACTTCCGGCAGGAGTTACTCCAGTGTCTTTTCTTTGGCTGACCACTGAAGGAGCCGATGTAAAACAGTGCATCACCCCTTAGCTCCAGTTTCAAAGTCTCAGTTTATTGCAGTGAACTAACTTTTAAGTGAGAACCGGATGGTGTTTTCCTAGAGCAACAACAGATGATCTAGATCAGGCAGTTTCTTAACTGTTCCAGGTACTCACATGTAAAAGTTACATCAGTTTCCCTCCACCTCAACCATGTGTCAATTATCCCAAGTTTATTTTGGGGCGTCAGTCACAGAACGATTGGGGGGTGCCAGTCACACGGCTCTGGTTGCAGGGGGTCAGCACTTCTTTTCTGGGTCCTTGTGTTCAAGACTTTATAACTTGGCCATAAAAACTAATCACAGGAGGATCAGTCTTGGCATCTAAAAGTCACTTCCCAGAAGAATTTTTTAAAAAGAAAAGAAAGAAAGAAGAAAGCTCTGGATGCCGTTGGCTGCCATTTGTACATTCTCCACAGGTCCCAGAATGGATTGGCAAGGATTTCCCCTTATCTTATGGGAATGGAGTGCTTCGAGGCTTTTGGGTTAGTTTCTGATTTGACTTGAAGCAAAAGTAAGTGAGGTCTCCCATGACACACATGGGGTAGTGATGGGGTAGTGATGGGGGAGGAATGACAGACTAACACAGAGACATCAGGTTTTCCATCAAGGGTGTGGTTCCAGTTGTAAACAATATGCAACCATTGCATTTAAATGCTCTCTTCCCAGACCAACCTCCCAGTTTTTAGAAAATGCGTAAGTATGAGAACCAAGTGTTAGCCTTGTTTCCTTCTGGACCTCCAGCATCAGACTGTGTTCCAGAGAACTGTGGACATTATGCTATTGATACTTACACTCATACTTCAAAGGGGTATTAATTCTAAACTACATTTTATGAATGAGGAAGCTGAGACTTAGATTAGTAAAATAACTTGTTGGGGGTCATAAAAGGAGGCTGGATTCCAAACCAGGCTCAGGCTCAGAGGTTAGATCAGGATAGATTCCACTTAGTCCTCGCAGAGGAGGTTCTCTACTGAGGCAGCTCCTCTTAGATAGAACAAACTACGCACAGTTAGGCACACTCACCAGGACTTCATTTGGTGAGAATGGTATTTGGGGGGCCAATGCCAGCCTGGGTTTCAGTGCAGTGCATTTCCCCCTTTTTCCACGGTCCTCTGGCCATTTTCAGCTGGAAATGTGAGGCTGTAGAGTTAAGTGATCATGTTGGCTAATAGGTAGCCTTAATTCTAAGATAGAAATATCTTACTCTCAATGAGGAATCTCACACAGGACCTGGTCTCTCTGAACCTGGCTCAGTGGATTGCCCCAAACCCAAATGAAGATTTAAATTTGTGTAAGTTGAACATGTTTTTAAATAACTGCTACTGGTTTGCTGTTGTTGTTGTTTTTGGGGGGTTGTTTGTTTTGCTTTGTTTTTGTTTGTTTGTTTGTTTTTTCAAGACAGAGTTTCTTTGTGTAGCCTTGGCTGTCCTGGACCTAGCTCTGTAAACCAGGCTGGCCTGGAATTCACAGAGGTCCGCCTGCCTCTGCCTTCGCTGGGATTAAAGGTGTGTGCCCCCAATGCCCCGCACAATTGCTCATTGTTAAAGTTCACTTTAGATTGCCCCTGTCCCGAAACAGTAGCAAAAGCTAAGTTTGTCAGGTTTGCAAGATTTTAAAACTCACTTTTCCTTCTTATAATTAATAACCTTAATTCAAGGAGACAGAAAAAAGTCTTCTCAAAGGAAAACCTTTTGCCATCTTTCGTCTTTATAGATGAAATTTGCATTCGATGAATTCTTTGATTTATAAATATGTAGATCACATTTACAGAAGTTTATAAATGGACAGCCGAGTTTACTTTATCATAAGCTCAAAATACAAAGACTAAATCAGTGGCTGAATTTGGCACAGCACCTATTGCAGCACTGACACTATAATATCAATCATGATGGTAAGTTTTATTGTTTTCATAAGGAGAACATTATTTTCTAAGCTTTAATAAGATGCTCGAGATTTTGAGATGAATTTTTTAAAAGTCTAGATTCACATTGATACCAAATACATAGACATATTTTTCATAACTGTTCTTGTCTCTTGGGTCAGCAATACAGTTTATAATCATCGTAAAATTTCATTCCTAATTCCTTTCCATTTGCCAGAAGGAAAATATGGATGCTTATTATCCAATTAGAATACTCCTGATGCTTTTAAGGTAGATGTTATGTGGGTTTTGGAGTTTCCCTAAAGATAATTAAAAAAAAAAAAAAAAGGCAGCTGGTTGTCTTCAAAGTGGTTTTAAGTGCTCTGAGCCTGCAGGGATCCTTAGCTACCCCTTCCCACCTGTCATGTTCTCATGTATTCTGTGACGTCATCAAGGGGCAACTAGAACATTTTAAAAGTTTGGGAGCATGTGACTAAAAGTAGTATTTTCATTTGATAACTGAGTATAACACTTGGCTTACAGTGACCAAGATCAACTTGAAATAAATGTATGAACCTAGAGTTCATCCTCTTGGTTGGATGTAGTGTCCCTTGCCTTGGGAGACATCAGAGGTGTGTCTTTGGGATGGATGCTGTCAAAAGGTGTTCATAAAGGTGTTTTCTCTGGATGACTCACATTGTATGACGAAAGGGCAACCTGGCAGGTGCCTGCACCCTTAGGAGAGCTGACACTATTGCCCGGGCTACACTCTCTTGCAGAGAAATTAAATGGGTCAATGTGATTTGTATCCATAAAAAGAAAGTGCAGAGGCATCAAAACTGCACCCCAATTCGTTGGGAAAGAATTATAAACAGAATTTAGGCTGACACTCCTTTTGACACACTCAACTTCTATCTCCTTTCTTTACTTGATCATAATCTTAAACCAGAACTGTGTTACAATCTAGTGGGCTTCCCCCCCACCCAACACTCATTCATTAGAATGTCTTCTGTCTGGTGTTGCTAATCAAACTCACAGGCAGGCAGCCTCTCTATCCTTGCATCTATCCATCAGAAAGCCTTTATTTTGTGTACACATGAATCCAGTTCTTTGAAAAGAAAACCTCACAAGTTCGTAAGCTTGCAAATGTTTACTTAATAATTTCATGAAAGCACTCTTGGAAGTTTCACTCTGTGAAGATTCCTTATTTGAGCTCAAAGTTTCAAAGAATTGGTGGTCCTCCAAAGAGCACAAACTGAGTCTTTGTAGTGGGAACTCAAGAATTAAAGGTTGGATGGAGTGATATTAAACAGCTACTTGAATACTTAGAAATAACATTCATTTGTAATGAGTGTTATAGTTTACAAAGAGCTGTGTGTGCCCCTGTACAAACTCAGAAAAATAAGTTTATCTGTCATTGTTAGAAACAAGTCACATGTATACTAATACACTGGTGTGTGTGTGTGTGTGTGTGTGTGTGTGTGTGTGTGAGAGAGAGAGAGAGAGAGAGAGAGAGAGAGAGAGAGAGAGAGAGAGAGAATTTCCTTTTAAAGCTGGCCATTTTTTTTTACTAGAGATATTTAATGGTAGGTTCCATATCATTAAAGATGATAAAGTAATGGGCTCTCTTCAATTGAAAGTCATATTTTTTTTAAGGACACGGGTCTGTGGGTTGATGACTTAAGTGGTTTTACCAACCTTGGCATATTTGGCACGTTACTGTTTTACACTCTGGCAGGAGACACTAACGTTTGAACACCAGCTAGTCCCATTCTCAAAAGCCGTGAGTTTTGATATACGGCCCCCTCGTTATGAAATTATGAAAGCTTACCTCTTTATGGCTTCATCCAGGTGAGTGTATGGCTCCAGGCTTTTCTTCTAGGCTCTTGGACCTAGAGGAATGAAGCTTGGAACAGAGATCCTCAGGTGCTGGCTTGCAAAGGCGAGTCCCCCAGCCTCAGGCACCACTGTGCTCTGGGATCCCAGAGACTTCAGCCAGGATATGGAGTTGTTGAATCTTTCATAGGAGGAACAGAGCTTCAGCTGTCAAGGGGACTAGCCGAACAGGTGACAAGCCACTGTACATCAAAGACGGGAAGTCTTTCCAAATGTTCAATTGTAAGGACACAAAATAACCTACATTAAAAAAAGGGGGAGCCAGTAATTCAGCATTTCAGTGTTTGTTCTAGTCTAATGAAGCGTGCTGGGTGGGTAGTAACCGGTCCTGGCCAACCCTACTCTAAGTAGATGGCAGCCTTTTCTGCCTGAAACCCACATTTTCAAGATTTTTTTTAAAGGTCACCTGAGTTCACATCAGATTGAAGTTACTATGTAAAAACTCTCTCTGGGAACACCAGTCTGGTTTAAAATTACATTTCATCAGGAGGTTTAAGAAACTTAATGAAAATGTTTAAAAGTTTCTCTGGACACCAAACTCAGAGAAGGCAGAAATTACTACAAAGGACAGCTTTGGGAAATGAGTGGATGGATTATATAAGATTTAAAAACAGTCTGTGGAAGTCCCAACCCCCAGCTTGAATGCATGGGGTTTCCAAAGTGTTTTCCCCCAACTCAGAATGCAAAGTCTAAGTGGGTTTCTTGTCAATTCCTTCAAAACCTTGGGGCCAAGGATGTGGCATTTGAACCTTGTATCAATCACTACTAAACTCCTGAGGGTTTATTAAATTAATTCACCGAGAATGAAGGGAAGGCTGGGCGAAGGTGGTGAAGGCCAGAACAACCACACATGCTGTTTGCTTTTTGCAGGGCCTCTGCATCCCCAGGATTTGGAAGAATTACTGGACGGATATAGAAGCAGGAAGGAAAGAGATGACTGAAAGCCAATCTGACCTCAGAACACACACAGAAAGGTGTCCCTTAGTGTTTACACTTTCAAAAGTGAAAATCTGAAAAAAGGGTGAGATTGGAAAATTCCTGGGTATCCGAAAAGCCTAGCCCAAATTTTTTCCTTTTATCAAGTTAAGCCTCTTCCAGCAAGGCCAGAATAAGTTGCTTCCGGCTTACAAAGCAAATCAACTTATTTCTGACCTGTCACTCTAAACCGCGAGGTTCCTAAGGCCGGGGACAGGGAAGAATTATGAATGGAATTAACTCTTTTGACTAGGAATTTCCTCACTTTTACTGGTCTTTAAACTAGACTTTTATACATTCATACGTAATCGATGGAACCAACACACAGAATGACCCTTTTCACAAAACACTTCAGAGTGATTTTGCAGTTAACGAAACTCAAATATGAACTTCTAATGTGGAAAAATGGAGTTTTCCCCTGTGGGTTTAAAACTGATCTGGAAAAGTGATGAGCTAGCCACAAGATTTCTGTCAGAAACTGAGGCTGAGTCTGTATTTTAAAATACAATTTACAGTGATCGCTTGCTTTCGTAAACCAACCTGCTTCTCATATGCTTAGCTTTAGTCACCTTAAAAATACATAAATTTGGTATTTGGTTATTGAGTTTTGAAGTTGCAGGGTAAAATAACTTAGAGGGTCATAAATACAGAACAGAAGAAAATCCCTCTGTGCAAAGGGACCTTAAAATGATCATGGAAAGAATAACTGATAGACTTCATGATTTAACCTCAACTATTGGTTATTTTATTCCTTAATATACAGTCTTTAGTATAAAACTTGCACTGTCTTAACATTTTCCTACATTTGTCATGTCCAAATTGATTTCAATAGCAGTCCGGGTGCATAAAAAGTGAGACCAGGATCAATGCCACCTTCCAGAAAGAGAAATGAACTTGGATTGTTTTTTACTCTAAGGCACATGTTCAAATTCAGTTCATGGCTATCAAAAGAAGATTAACACAAAGCATTTACTAGCTTTTTTTTTTAAATGTGAGAGAGACAGAATTGAATAAAATTCAGTACTTTTTTCTGATAGCAGACATAATTAAACATTTGGAGCACTTAAGAGAAAAACCAGTCACTAAAAATTCGTACTGATTTTAAAGTTGACTTTGGAAAAAATAATTACTTGACATTTTACTGGTCACTTTACTACAGTAATAAAATGCTTTTCACAAACTCCTTGCCTTTTCAAGTTCTGAAAATATAAAAAGGGCTAAGAATGTTTTTAGTTTCCTTGTAACGCAATAAAAGGTTTCTACCATCTTAACAGATCTAATTACCTATATACTTTATATCCATTATTGCATTTTTAGATAATGAAAAAAATAGTCCCTGGATGTTTTGCTTTTTGGAGGAGGTGATATGGTATGGGGAAGACATTTTTTTTACAGCATATTCTTACATTCATTTAGAATATATGCATCACCAAGTTTCCTTACAAAAACATTTGACCTTAAAATTTAATATAGATTGTATTCACAGGCTTGGAAGCTCTCTCTCCATTAAATGTCTTGAATGATGCTGTATCAATCTTCTTTAATTAAAAAAAAA